>JAHWFP010226708.1:21499-36646 GCA_023313725.1 Lithobius niger
CCCCCCGGTTTTCCCCCCCCCCCCGACAATATTCCTCAGACAAAAGCTCCCTGAGCAGTCCTGCAAAGGGGGATTGTTACATTGTTTATTTAAAAAGTCTAAACCGAATAAATTCATAAATCGGAAGTACATCTCAAGCTCGTATTCTCTTGACCAGCCATGTCACTGTCCAATCGGCTATCTTTCCACTCCTTCCAGTGAAACCCTCGCAGAGCTCCTTTTATATCATTAATTTTGTTACAGAACAACGGGGGAGGGTTCTTGTAGGATAATTTCGTGTCAAGTTGAGTCGAGTCGGTTACGTGTCCATGAATTCAAGCCTCGATTCGAATTCCGGCTTTGTAGCTTTTTTTTTTCGTTAAAGCTAAAATCGTCTAGTTTACAGTGTAGGGTACATATGGCTATTAACCTTTCTGCGTCCTCTTGTTTGAAACTTCCAATGGTATACTTTAAACAAGCAGATCTCTCTGGCCACATTCGACGTCTGAGAAAGACCGGCTAAAAAAACATAAATTCATTATTTAACACTTCGCCTAATGTGTAAAGGTCCGAGATTAGCGATTGTTTTTTTTATTGTTTTTTTTTTATCGATTTTGAAATTAATCACTAATATTTAAGTTTGTATCTGTATTTTCTTATATTAAGCTCTGCAACGTTTCATACGAAACCTTGAAACAGTCGATACATTCTAGTTTTCACACACCCGGGCGAGTCGAGCTTGAGGCCAAGTAAGAACTCGACTCGACTCAAACTTTTCCATTTTTGCCTATCCCTTTATGCTAGAAATCAAGCTATGTGACGAAGAGCTTGAAATAAGCGAAATTCTTCAATCTACTTAAAGATGGAATTATGCATGACCAATAATTGCATAATTGCACAGTGCACAATTTTCAAGGCATTTGGCGTGACGTCCTCATTCGCTGATAATAATACAAATTGTTAGTTACATGCTTGTAAACAACAGAAAACTAATACTTAGGCTATGAAACATCAGCGTTTATTTGTAAACAACCTTAGCTATGATTAAATCTTTTAGCTTTTTAATTTCTGAAAATGCCTTGGCTATCGGGTGATCCCTAAGGGGCACAGTACTGGAATATAAATAATTATTAAAAAGAGGGAAAAAATTATAAGTTTCATTATCCATTAGAATTTTGGAGTTGCTGAATTGTATACAGAAAACATTCGTGTAATTTTTTTAATGGGCGAACTGGTATTATCCAGGGTAAAATTGTCCTGGAGAATATTATCCGGGGAAGCAACTGTCTGGGAAGGGGGGTGGGAATATCCTGGAGACACCCTCTTTGTAAATGGTATGACACTCTGCACGTTCTCCAACTCATTACTGCACAAGCACTGATAAGCCTCCTACACTGAAACATTGAATCCGTTAAACCGAAATAAAAAATAAATATAAAACAAGCGGCTACAGCGACTACCTAGTCGCATCCGGTCTTCTGTACAGTTCTGCCACTACCAATAGTGAGGCACACTTCTCTATCACGCATTGCAACAGCTATCTCTATTATATAATCTAAAAACAGTAACCACCAGAACTGCCCATTACAAATGCGTTAGCTTTTAAGCTTATTTTACGTTTTAGGCATACTTGTCAGCGTTTAGGCCTAATTTACAACTTTAATTTCTTAAGTAGCAACTAACGGAGATTTGGATTGTATACAGTAAGCCTATTTATTTTTGCAACATGGTATGCCTCCGCGCACACAGTTAGTGTTACAACGTAATGCGCAACGTAGCCTATATAGATCAGTGGTAGTAGGGAAGGGACAGAAGAAACGCTGCAGCAGCGACTCGTAGCAACTATTGACGTTGCCATGGTAACGTGATTTTAGACCTAATTTTCATTTTTAGGCCTAATTTTTTAACGACAGTTTTAGTTTCATAAGTAGCATATAGGCCTAATGGAGAATTTGGTTCGATAATAAGCCTATTCATTCATGCAACAATGCGACAAGACTCTTTTAAACGAAGCTAAAATGTTTTTTGTTTTTACAGCTGCGTTAACACAAATCTTTAGGATTTCAATTCGACGATGAAATGTTATTATTTAATTTGGTTACGTCGAAGAAGTCTATTAGCTATAAGGAAGCAACGATGTTTTAATTTGCTGTGTTATTTAACCAACTTTTGACAGTGAATCGAACGTTGTAAACAATGGTCGTCAATTTCTGGTACCGTTGCGAAGTTGAAAAAAACGACGGACGGACGGACAAAGTCGTTGCAATAGTCTTCTCAGCCGGTACGGCTATACAGAAGACTAAAAAGAAAGTTATCCTTAGCCGAAGGTTTGGCTGCAAGAACTCGAAGTCACAAACCTCATCTCGCAGCACTAGGAAGATTGTGAGAAGCTCACAAGAATAATCCCAATGCTGCCTCACATAAATCAACAAATCCGTAGAACTTTAACAACACTGAATATTGCATGAAATAATTACCTCATTTGAACCTACTTCAAATTACCTATCTAAACAATATCTCTTTATTATGCAATTAATAATTAGTTTCACGGTAATATAGTACGCTTCAGACAGGGGGAAGCCTAAGACAGGACATCAGTAGCGCAATAACAATTTCCTGAGGAACGAGGCATTTCCTAAGTAAGCCCTTGTGCTACCTTGTTAGTAGTCTTTGCGAGGGAATGTTTGCTAATTCCCGTCCCCCTACGGGGAAGGAAAAAACTGATGAAGACGTAGGCTAATTCTAATATGGCTGGATTTCAGCTGTTTATAGATACTAGCCTTTCACTGAGAAAACTAAACTACGTGCGATCTTTAAAAAAAACACGTGCATAGATTATTATTGAATGGTGTAATAAAATAAGTAGTCGAGGGTTAACTTAAACTGTTAGACGGTCGATTTTTCGACCAGTTCATCAACATGGTTTCCATCAGTCCATCCACCATGCTTGATGAGATGCAACATATCAGTTGCAGCCTATGGGAAGTCTACTCACTGACGGAGAAGATCGTGTATGGGGAAGCAACCACTGCTATTTTAAAGCATTGTGTTATGTTTCAGACAGAAAGCAAGTCATACTAAAAGGATGCAACTTTTCGACAGTAGGGAATTGGTTTGAATAGAACCTACAAAATCTTTAATATGACTGGAATGCAGCCTGTTTGATTTTCAGTTGAATTAAACGGGCGAAGTGGAAAACGGTTCGTGCTTTGCCATCTCAAAAGAATGTGGTGGCGATCACGAAAATTTCAGATCTCTTGTTCCGTGTCTTGGGGCACCCCTTCGGTTGAACACCCCCGCTTGTCCTAACTTAAAGGCCCTGATTTATATTCTTACACTTTGATCACCTTGCAGACACACGGTTGGAGCGTAAATGTATAAGTACTACCTTACCTTCAGAATCTGAGATAGCGCTGTCCCACATGTTGAAATCGGTTACTTTGAATAAGAACCCTTTAGTGGGATCCTTTTCATCTAAAGCCTCCTTTTGTATTTGAAACAACTTGATAGGACCTTTCTTGTTTACTTTATCTTTCATAACACCGCTGTCTTCTTTGAAGAGGTTGCCATTTATGTAGATTTTTCCAGCTCCACTCTTGGCCCATGTCGCACAGAAATGAGTCCAAACTCCGGCAGTAAGCTTTACGCCAGTCTCCCAATTCGACATACTGATTCGAAAGTCGAACCCATCAGTGCCATAACCCAAAAAAAAATAGTTAGGCGGGTCATGGAATGAACCTTGAAGCACAATTCGTAGCTGACCTTCAACAGACATATAGAGCCAGGTACACATGGAAAATGCATTTAGGGGTTCAACTGGGTTAGACATTTCTGCAGAAATTAAACCATCGGGTTTTCCTGCCAACACTTGTGAATCCTTTACATCCAGGAATGAAGTAGTTACGGGTACACCACACCTAAAAGGAACAAAAAATCTTTATTAAATGAGGGAAAAAAGATGGGGCTGAATCTTTACCTCCAATGAGCTTGCATCACTATTTTGGACATCCAAATTACGAAAGGAATGATCGAATCCCTTTGCAAACAACAATATTATTAATTTTTGACAATTTAACTGAACGACCTAAATCCGATAGCTGTTTCTTTAGCCAACAATGGCTGGCTTAAGATACATTCCCATCACGAAGAAGGCACGAGCACCTCCCGATTCATTAATTGTACTCCTTATTGCTACAACTGTGATGGAACACCCTGCAAAATAAACTCGCATTTAATTTTTATATTGTATTTCATCCAAATATTAGACTTAAAAACTAAAGTGAGATCCCATAAAAAGTCCTCAACTAGTTTGAGATCCCATACAAAGGCCCTTTACTAGTTTCCCTTTTGTCTATGTCTAAAAAGTCGAATGCAAATCGCAGGGCATGATCCGAACTGGCGATCAAGATCAGTGGTTTGTTACGAACCACATCAAACTATCTGCTACAATTTTACAACGCAATGTTAAATGAAAATGGAAAACTGGCACATAATATTGAAGTAAAAAAATTGAAATGTAGGCTACCCACGATCCCCTTTGTGCCTCATTTTCATGTTGACTAAGTTCGAGGAAAGATCAAGAATGAAGTCTTGGAGACGGCTGCAAGGTGATTTTTCTGCGTTTTCATGTATTTTTGGTTTAATTTAACTGCGTGCTTTCAACAATTTTGGTAGTGTTTTAGAATTTATTTGCCTAGGATGGGAGGAGGGGGCCAGCCCACTCGGCTCCTCTCTTGGATCCGTCCTTGATTAAGCTAATGGCTGGATGACTGGCAACCCCCGTATACAGTTTGCTTTGATTTTTCACTTTATTTTTAATTTGTAACCTCACTGAAGAAGTGAAGCTAGGTTTAGGTTTTTCGAGGTAAATCTCGATAGTGTAGGTATTTTTTAAATTAAACTACTTGTTCCCCGCTGTAACATACGCCAGTATAGCTGATATGATATACAGGGTGTAACAAAAGGTCGTGTCCAAACTTAGGTGACTAATTCCTTAGGTCAAACTAAGAATATAATTCATATAAACATTTGGCCAAAAACGTCTTATTCTTTGGTTATCGCATGAATTAAGAACCAAATTCCACCTCTGCCTCCCCACCTCCGCCCACGCTCTGGCTATTGCAAAAACAAAACCACCGTTGGAATTTTCGAACATGTCCGAAACTCATTGGCTCGACGGTGTCAAACCTGCATTAATGGTCAGGGAAGAAACTTTGAACTATTACTGTAACTGTTATCTCCCCCCCCCCCCAACACACACAGGAACCAGGTGTCTTTGGGAAACAATAACATTTTTATATATTTTTTTATTTTTACGAACCACTCCAGCACTTCATGGAATTAACGTCGTCTGCAGGGCATTTGCAAACCTGCTCTAACGCCCAGGGAAAGATTTTTGACGAATTATTGTGAACCATCTCGCATTGCTGACAAGGACTCGTCACAATATCACCGAACGTACAGTAGCTGGACTATTAAATCGACGCAAACCTCCAACACTGTAGTAAGAGATGGATAACAGATTCCGACGGCCAGACCAATAATCCAGCTGCTGCACATTCGTGCAGTGTTAAGTTATTCCCTTTGACCCAGTAGTACTGTTATTGGCCTTTTCCTATTTCACAATGTTTTCTTATTTTAGTTTTGACCTGTGCAGAACTGATTTTCGCGTTTAATACTTCGCATTATTAAAACCTCTATGGTATTATCAGTCCAACATTAACACCGACTAACGAAGTTTTTGAAGAATTGTTGCTTCCCCTCCAGGACAAATTGTTTGGCAATAGAGATATTTTTCCTTTAGTCTGATTTTGATTCTTAACAGTTTGTTCTCTACCTGCAGTTCATTGTCTTCATTCGCTACCTTCCTATTCTGATTTGTTTTTGCAATAGCCAGAGCGTGGGCGGAGGTGGGGAGGCAGACTTGGAATTTGGGTTCTTAATTCATGCGATAACCAAAGAACAAGACGTGTTTGGCCAAATGTTTATATGAATTATACTCTTAGTTTGACCTAAGGAATTAGTCACCTAAGTTTGGACACGACCTTTTGTTACACCCTGTATATTACAAACAAAAACGTCAAGAGTCCCGTAAAAAAAGGGGTTATATGATTGAAGTTACACTTTAGTTGTTAAAAGGTACACGGATAAAAATTGATGATTTTTAATTAAAATAATCAAATGTATAGTTGAGGTAACTGCATCTGCTTAAGTGCTGTTGTGCTTTACGGTTTAAATATATGATTGGTAAAGCACAACAGCACTTAAGCAGATGCAATTTTCTCAACTGTAAATTTGATTATTTCAATTATAAATCATCAATTTTTATCCGTGGACCTTTTAACAAGGAAAGTGTAACTTCAATCATATAACCCCTATTTTTACGGCACACTTGACGTTTTTCTTTGTAATCCGTGTACCTTTTTTACGTCTATGGCGTCGCGAACAAAGGGTTACGCATGCAGTCGATTGTTGCTGGCCACTTTGAAACAATTCAACTCAGCTGTGAAAACCTGCATTCAGGGCCGGATTAACCTATTTTGATGCCCTGGCCCCCGCAATTTCATTATCCCCCCCCCCCCCTCCAACTTTCTTTTCTCGAAGCTCATGTTTAATTCTAAGAATAATTAGAAACAGGAACAGGTACGGTATTAATTTTACTTACAGAAACTGGTGTCACACTCACACTAGGCTAGGACTTTACCGTCGACCTAGCCGGCATACAATCAGTCAATCATATCATTCACTTTCATAATTTCCTTCTGTTGTTACATTTGAGATTTTCTGCACAATTTGTAACTTCGTCAACAAATTTTTTTCCCGAACCAAGTCACTCTCAATTGCCGTCAGACAGAGCTTGTAATCGGGGCTGCATGCATAGTAGTCGTCTGCAGTTCATTTTTTATTGCAGAAAGTTTAGAAAGTGGTCATTCCCCTGCAGCGTTGGTAACAGAAATTGTCAAGGCAATGCGAATAGCGATGTTTACATTGGGACCCGAAGACTCTACTTCATTGTAGTTGATAACTTGAAGCTTGGATGCTAAGGCTAAGTTTACGTTTTTGGGTAATTTTGAATTTTGCGCGTTTTTCCACAGCACGTAAATAACCCCTTGATGCCCCTAATAAGAGTGATGCCCTGGGCCTGTGCCCACTTTGCCCATTGGTTAATCCGGCCCTGCCTGCATTTACGAAATAATTACGCCATTCTATCGTTCCTAGCTGCCAATTTCGAGCCTCGAAATTAACAACGTAGTTTAGTTTGGTTTAAATCTATATGCGTTTAGCTGAAACATGGATTCTTTCAAAGGGTTTAAAGGGTTTAACGAGCGTCAGCCACTCCTGGTCATCTGCCCGAAATCCTAAGGCCCTATGGATTCTTTCATTTTGCCCTTCAACAATCAACTTTTTTTTATCAAAGACATAACGCGTGCACATAAGAATGGATCTGGATTTTGCTAAGTGGACCAATCGAAAAAGTTGTCCCTCTGAGGATGAATCCCAGGGAAATTTCTGGCTAAGATCATGTTTCAGATTTTAGGTAGGTGCAGTACTTTTTTTCTGAAACCGTGTCACATAAGAACAACAACAACAACAACAAGTGAACACTTTTCAAATTTACGTGTTGCTCCCTCTTGTACGGAATTGCATAAAAGTTGGTATAAAGTTAGGAAAAGTTGCTATCTACTGTCTGGCCAAGTTTGGTCGAAATACATTGAATAGAAACGGAGAAATTAATAGTTTTAGTTTTCCTGGAAAGAGTACTTTAATCATATATATATATATACACGGCGTATGATATAGATCTAAACCAAAAACAATAAATTGTAAGCAAAAAACCCGCCAAGTTTCAGCCATTGAACGTCTGTGATGTCAAAAACGAGCCAAGTTTCCACTCATCATACATACAACGCAACTTTAAAGCTTGGCGTATTGCAAGCTTTTTTTTTTTACTCGGCTCTATCTTAGTAGGCTCTATCTTATTTTTTCGAATAAATATACATACATACATAGTCGATGTCTAGAAATTGAAGTCGAACAATAAAATGTAAACAATATATATATGTAAATAAGTATACATACGGTGAATTTTATCGAAATAATGTTAAAGTTTTTTTGTTTGAATCAATTTACAATAAAGTTTTACAACTATAACGGTGGCGTTTTGTTGAACTACTGTACACTAGCGTGCTGTACTGTAAACTATAGCTTTTAGTGTGGTGTATAACGCAGTATTATTTGTGAACCCTTCCTGACGTTACGAAAATTGGAACCTTCGCGATTTGCTACTGAGTTTTGCAGTTCGTAAATAGTTTTTCTTAACCGAGAGCAGATTGATCGTCGGAATGACCGATTGATCGTTTCAATTTTGATGTTGTTATTTCGCTTCGTGTGCGCGAAACAATAATGAAACAGCAGCAAGAACAACAACAATGAACCAGCTCTTGGGTCTTCAAACCAAAGGCTTGCAATGCGCCAAGTTTTAAAGTTGCGATGTATGTCTGATGAGTGGAAACTTGACTCGTTTTTGATATCACAGACATTCAATGGCTGAAACTTGGCGGGTTTTTTTTTTTGCTTACAATTTATTGTTTTTGGGTTAGATATCAGGACTTTTGGTAGCTGCGCCTAACGTGATTTTTTTTTGTTAGTTATGATGTTCTGGATTCTGTACAGTTTTGGTTGTAACCTTGCTGAAGCTTTACTTCTGGACTTTACAACATTTTCAGTGTTGACTTTTTTGTAGATATCAGTTCTTTTGGTAACTGATTTCATTTTATGATTTTGTGAAGTTTGGATTTTGTAAGTCAAATAATTTCTTTAAAAGCAACTAGGGATAACTAATTACTCGCAGAAAGGAGCTAAGTATTAATTCTACAGAAATTGCACATTTCAGATAAAATGGTAAAAACACTTAACTACAGCAGTAAGGTTTCAACGTGGACTAAATAGTACAACAAAACTGAAGTATACGAAACCTTACAGGAAAGTTTGTGTTCCTTTGCTGTTTTGACTTCGGAGCAGTTCAACCTTACATTAAGTATCAACCGAGTTGGTATTTATTTTCTAAAGTTGTTTGTTGATGAGTCTGACGAATTTTGTTATTTTCCAATAACAATGCAACTTATATTTAGTATGGAGGAGTTCCGCAAGCCAGATATATGCCGTGACAGCAGGTCATTTGGTGGTTTCTTTACGTTATTGGCTGCCAGGTTTTATTGAAGCTTTACACTCGGATATTTTCGGCAATGATTCTTGTTTAGGTATCAGTTCTTGTGGTAAGTGATTTTATGATTGTTGGTTTTAGATTTTTTTTTATTTTCTAGTCGAATAATTTCCTTTAATGCGAGCTAAAAATAACTAATTGCTCGCAAAAAGGATCCAAGTATTAATTCTACACATTTCAAATAAATAATACTCAGGTTGGTTGTTTGTTGACCGCTTATTTATGGGTATGACACATTTTCTTTAGCAATAACAATTTAACTTAGGCTACTACTTAGTATAGGGCGCCGATATGTGGCATTACAGTACGTCATTTCCGGCAAACCGTCCAGCGCTTAATATACACCTGAAAATACACGAGGTACGTGACCGACACAATGTTTTTAACAATATCGAACAATACTTTTAGGGTTACGAACAATCCATAGACCCCCAACGCGCCAGTTAGCTCACTAACCCAAGGACCCTCCATTCCCAAACCACCAAAGGTATGTAGAATTCATGTCGCCCAATGCTCACAGCAACTTTAATTTCAAAGGGTCTTCTGAGTCGTTCTCAATAGGCTTCTTAAAGTCTATGGAAATTATCATGATTTCCGGTCCACTAGTAGCTAGCTAGCTAGTTAGCTAGCCAACACATTATCAACGGTCTTTGGTAGCAATTTTTTTCTAGAAAGAGTCGTCCGACGAACCAAAACCGTTGCCCTACATAATAGGGACGTAATGCCTGATTGTCCAACAGATTTGCAGCCGTGTTTGTCGCATGCAAGTATTTTATCCAGCTATCGTTGTGGTCTATAAACGTTTGCTTCAGATAAAGACACATGCTTACGCTTGCCGCCTTCATGCAACAACAACAATACAACAACAATGAAACAACAACTTGGCGGCGATGATAGATGTTCTTGCACAAGAAGCCCATGTCTGCCGGGATCTTTTTTCTTTTCAGAAAAATGACCTCAAAGAAATTCTGAACAGAATAGACTAAAAAGATCACGGCATCAGAGTGTGTAGGCTATATCAAAGACACCCATTCATCCATTCTCACCAAGACTAAAAGTGCAGACAAAGGGAATTAAAAGAATATTTTCATGGTACCTTTAAAAGAATTAAAAGAAGCGGTTGCAACAGCACCAGAACCCCCGAGGTCAAGAGTGAAACTGTCAAGAAACAATGCCACGTATATAGCTGCGTCAAGCGACTATGCCACGAGCGGACATCTTGTTTTTTACTGCTAGAGGTGGTTGCGGCACTGTAAAGCTGGAACTTCTTATGCCTTACATCGCTGTCATGGGACACCAATAGCAACGATCTTCTTTGATAAATATTAAGGAAATAATTGTATAGTGGGTGAGTTAATAATTCCTTCCTTACTGACAAAACAAGGTAACCTGTATATGTTATTCAGTTCGTCATGTGTCAGTTCATATGGCACATAAGTAAAGCCACCAAGGATACGGCCGAACAACAACTGCAGAATGTTTAATTTCTTATGCTGTGAAACATGCATCAAGACCGTATATGGGACAATAAAAGACTACACTTGCTGAATATTGGATCAGCTGCCAACAACTCCAAAAAAATCACTCATCTTTAGGCCTACGAAAACCGCTCTCACAGCACTAGAATGAGTAAAGACACCAGTGTTTTTATATCATGCAAGATGTCCACTCACAGTGCAGTCACTGGGCAATGGATACGTTTCACCTAGTGAAAAGGAAAAGTTCGATAAGAACGTTGATGACCCGGTAGACTAGAAAAAAGGTTCCTAAGTGTTTATGCAGTTAAGGCGCTGTGGTAGTCGGATAAGCTAGGTATTGCCATCAGTTAGTGAGGTGGCACTGACAAGACAACAAAAAGATACAAAATGTAACCTTGTCTGCCGGTTGTGACAAATACTCCAAAACTGGAAAAAGGAAACTTTTAAACAATTAACTGAACAAAAAACGGCTTCGCCGTTTAGAAAAAAACATTACAGCTCGTATCCCCATACTCACAGCCGTGAAGGTGCACGAATAAAAACGGATTAGAGTTGACTCGAACGCAACAAACTATAATTTGAACTTCTAGTTTTCAATTTGAATTTCAAATTTATTGTGAAACAAGCAGACTCCTAGTTAAAGCAGTTTTTTTTGCCTGTGTTTGTGTTTGAAGGCCGTTTGAGTAATTACGTGTTCATTTTATGTATACATTTTTATCTTTCAATTGTGTAGTGTTTGCTGTTTATGGTGTCTATTTTGTGTGTGTTTGTGGGTTTGCTTTTTGCGAATTGGAGTTCAAATTATAGTTCGTTGCGTTCGAGTGAACTCTAATCCGTTGTTATTATTCGTGTACCTTCACGGCTGTGCGTATGGGGATACGGGCTTTAATGTTTTTTTTTTTTAAATGGCGAAGCCGTTTTTTGTTCAGTTAATTTGTTGGCTTTTTTTCTCTTCATTTTTATTGTAATTGCTACGGCCTGGTCTATCATTTGTTACAGTATGTACATTGTCCACCCAATTTTGTTTGCGAAAAAACGAAACATTAGAAATGCGTATTTCTGTTCAGGCTCTGCCCAAGCTTTGTCCCATGTCTATTATTGTATGGCAACGCACTAGCTTGTGTCTAGATTTAGAATGTGTCATCTTGATGAGCAGTTGGTTTTGCATTGTTACAGGCAGATGCAATATCGTGGCAGACATAGGGCATTAGGGCTTCGGGCAGATGACCAGGAGTGGTTAACGCTCGTTAAACCCTTTAACCCAATATCGTGGCAAACAATCGCGGAAACAATTCCACTGGCTTCCCGAAGCCCGTATTGAAGAACTAAATAAGTCACTCAGACGTGTTGGTCGCCCAATTTTGAGGCCTTACGGCGACCAAAATTGGGCGACCAAAATTGGGCGACCAAAACGACTGTATGACTTATTTCGTTCTTCAATACGGGCTTCGGGAAGCCAGTGGAATTGTTTCCGCGATTGTTTGCCACGATTAAAGACATCGCACATTGTCAAAATTAAAGACATCGCACCCTACGGTTTAAATCTTGAAGATTTAAGTGAGCACCGGGACCGTTTCACTTTGGTTAAAGCTGGAAGGCCGACAATGCTAACTCTAATAGTAATCATATTTTATTGGGGCCTTGGCCCTAGGCCATGCGCCCGCCCTATACTACAATACAATACAACATCAGATCTGCCTAACATTGACACTGTTCAACATCGACATTGGCCAATACATACCACATCACAGAAACACGCAACTTTAGTCTATTTACAGCATACTACAACATGCGGATACTGAGGATTCGTAAGTTGTATCCCATAAGCGAAACTGACCAAAAATGCTACTATACGAGCAGTTCATGTTATACTTTTTAGTTTCGTACGGGCTCGTCATTGTTCCGAAAATTTTAGCTGAGTTTTGTTCGTGAATACTGATCTTAAAGTCACCCAGTATTTGGTACCGATATCTTAAGCAGAAGCGTCAGACATCACCCCGTAAAACTATGTCATTCTGTGTTAGCACATTACACTGGTTTTTCTTGTTTTACTGATTTTTACGGATTTGTTTTAATGTAGCTTTACAGCCTGCTGTCTACGCTTTCATGTTTTTGCGCAATATTATTTTCAAAAGGTATTTATTTCATGAGGTATTAGCATTTCATATTTTTGCCGAATTAATTTTTGTTTTATATTTTCTGCGTAAGGAGAAAAGTAGGTTACTGATAATTACGTTATCCGTAGCGATAGAATAGAATAGAATAGAATGTGTCGGCTGTAAGCTTCGAGATTTTTGAAGGCCCAAGCGGCAGTTGTTAAGTGGAAGGTATCACCTCATTTCGGTTGTTTTATGCCGCTTGAGGAAGGAAACCGAAGTACCCAGAGGACACCCTTGAGCAACAGACGGAAAATAACCAGAGAAATAATAATAATAATAATAATAAAATGTTAGGTGCTGGAGCACACAGGTCTGAAAAGGACCCAACAGAGTCGCTAAAATTCAGCCTAAAAAAAGGGGGAGGGACATGGGGCAGCATTTAAGATGCACGAAAAAAAAAAAGAACAGGGCACCACAAGGTCACACAGCCAGAGGTCCAAGTCAACTTTTTTTGAAAAGTAATAAATATAAAAGTGGGGACAATAAGAAATAAATGTGTGGTATATACGGAGCCAGAGGCTCTATGTCAACTACAATAAATGATTAAGAATAATGCCAAACAGAGGTAAAAAAAATTAATTACAATAAAAAAAAACTAAAATCGTAGGTTAAGTTTGGAAGCATGCAGTAATGTAACAAAAACCATCGTTGATAAGTGACCAAAAGGTTTCTTAGGGGAAAACGTGTAATAAAAATCAAAAGAGTGGCAAGTGATCTAAAATAAATGGTATAACATCATTATATAACAATAAAAAAAAAATTTAAACACAGCCAGACAAATAATCTGATAAGTCCACAGCACGTAATTTGGCCTTGAAAGAATTTAAAGAAACAGCAGTTACCAGCTCGCCAGGCAGGTTGTTCCACACTCTAACAACACGATTAGAAAAGAAATACTTCCGGCAGTCACTATTAAAAGTTCCAACTACAAGCTTCCAAGAGTGGCCACGACTGCGTTTATCGACTCGAAGTTCAAAAAACCTACAATAGTCAAAATCAACAGCACCATGGAGTAAGGAGTAAGTTAAATATAGATCAGTCTTAAGACGGCGTAGTTCAAGAGAGTCTAATTTAGTTAATGTAAGCCGGTTGGCATAAGAAATATTCCTGAGACCCCGTAGCGACTTGGTGAAATGTCGCTGTACAGATTCTAAATGGTTTATATCACCCATCAAATGTGGAGACCAAACTGGGCTTGCGTACTCAAGGATGGGTCTCACATATATCTTGAAGGCCCACACCAGTGTATCCACATCACCAGAGGTGAATACCTTTTTAATCCAAGCTGCACGTTGGTTTGCCATCCTGACTAAATGGTTACAATGGGTCCTGACTTTCAGATCTGACGAGAACCATACACCAAGATTTTTAACCGTATTTGTGTGGGGCAAAACTGAACCAGGGGAGAGAGAATAATCCCATTTAAAGTTATGTCTACCAAGAGGGAAAACATTACATTTCTTTATAGCAATGGGCAATTGCCACATGCAAGACCAATTCAAAAGTTCATATGTTGCTGATGATAAGCCAAAATAAGAAGCATCGTCAATGACCTGACTGTGCATCTCAATGTCGTCTGCAAATTTACTTAAAGATGTATTAACAGCGTTGATTTTTAAATCATTTAAAAAGAGGATAAAAAGGAGTGGTCCCAATACACTACCCTGTGGAACACCACTCAGCACTGTATTGACATCGGATTTGATACCACCAACAAGAACACATTGTGTTCTATCAGATAAGAAGTCAGTCAGCCAGGCAAGTAAACTACCACGAAAACCAAAAAAATCCAATTTTGCCAACAGTTTACCATGAACTACCGACTCGAAAGCCTTTGCGAAGTCTACAAAAATAACATCCACAGGTACACCATTGTCAACAGAGTATGTCCAATCGTCCAAAACGGACAGCAATTGTAAACACGTAGACCTTCCAGGTACAAAGCCAAACTGGTCTTTTAAGAGAATATCATTTTCCAGAATAAAAGAAAGCATTTGTGTACGGACTATGCGTTCCATAACCTTACATGGCACGCAAGTCAATGCAATAGGTCGATAGTTAAGTGGGTCAGATGCATCTCCTTTCTTGAAAATTGGGGTTATGTTAGCCGATTTCCAAGTTAATGGTAATCTACCAGTCTTCATGGATAACTCAAAAATCATGGAAAGTGGCTTGCAAATTTCATATTTAATCTCCCGATAAAAAAAAGCGGAGAAACCATCTGGTCCAACACTTCGACTCGGTTTCAAGGATGACAGTGCCTGCAAGACAGTTTCAGATGGGAAGGTAGGGCAGTAGCACTCGGAAG
>JAHWFP010226708.1:47630-68716 GCA_023313725.1 Lithobius niger
AACACCACCCAACAGTCCCAACACCACCCAACAGTCCCAACACCACCGCAACTGCATGGGGGTGCATCTGACCACCCCAGATGCCATGTGTGGGCTGGGAGTAGTGAGTGGCCAGTGCGGAGACGAGTAACCAGTCTAGCTCGCCAGAAGGGAAGACAGTCAAGTGTGACTGTATAGCAGCATACTGGATGTAACTGATACAAAATTCCTACCCATTGATGCAGCAGCCCACCGCTCATTCCAGAGATGAAGTGTCCTTGACTGGAGGAGAGAACTGATGGAACCAACTGGCCGGGTCAGCGACAAAACATTTCGCGATGCCACCACCGCATCTCTGGCAACAATGTCAGCATATTCGTTCCCATCGATACCGCTGTGACCACGAACCCACTCTACAGTTGGAAACCCTGTTCGCGAAACTACCCACGGCTTCCAACAGATCGTAAATATCAAGGGATCACTGAAATTTAGTGACGCAGCAGCATTCTCCACAGCAGACACGCTCGACTTGGAGTCCGTTACAACTGTGAACATCAGAAGATCCAAAACAGCTGCAATGTCTAGGGCTACGGAAATGGCAGCCAATTCAGACTGAAAGCTGTAATGAACACACTTGAGAGTGTGACCAACCTCTAATTTAAGCTTGGGGATCCAAATTCCAACCCCACCTGTGCCTGACTCAGACCTAAAGGATGCGTCACAATAGACGTGGCAGGAATCAGCATTCTCTGGCCAAAGAATACTGGGGAGAGACTCACTCCACACCCAGGGGCATGAAGGACTGGCCGTTGTAACTGCAAGCAGTGGGGCCAGGTCCTCCTTCACTAGAAGTGACACTCCATGCCCCGCCACACCCATACATCCCCGCTCACTGTCACGAAGCCGCAAGTAATCCAGGAGTATTTGCGCCACTGGGTCCGCCGCCCTGCGACTGATGTTGCGGAGACACAAACAGACAAGGAGCTCGTCAGCCCGAAGGAGCAATGGGGCCTCATCAGCCTCCACTCACAGTGCCACCACCGGAGTGGAAATCAGGCTCCCTGTAACCGCTCTCAGGGCAGTCCTTAACTACAGTTTGCAGATGTGCAGATGTCTTGGTGTAATGGACAGGAATGGCAGATGATAGTCAAGACAAGAGCGGATGTGCACTCTATATGGTGCCATCAGCATAGCCCACTTAACCACCTTGTGGTGGGCGAGCATCTTCAGAAGCGGAAGCCGACTGGTCACCTTGTCTCTGAGCGCTTTGATATGCTCAACCCACTCAAGACCTCCATCAAGGCATACACCCAAATACTTAACATATTGTACAATACGTATGCCCACCCCTCCAATGGTGACATTTAGCTACGTCGAACGCACTCCTGGAGAAATCATAAGCTCAGACTTTGCCGGAGCTAGGGCAAGCCCATGAGCTGCAAGGCCAGCTACCACCCTCTCCAGTGTCCACTGTATAAGACTGCTGAGCATGCTAGAGTCACTAGTAACGAACCACAAAGCCACATCATCCACGTTGCATACAATGTTGGTGCTCAGCTCCAGCTCTGCAAGGACATCATATGCCAGCCAGGTTTGGTCACCCTATCTAGTGAAGGATATTGTTAACATTGAATCTGTCCAACGCAGTTTTACCAAGTCATTGCATGTCACTCACCACCTTTCTTATCATGAGCGACTAAATCTGCTTAACATGAGAGCTGACCTAAATTTCACTTATATATTGTTACAGGGTGACTTGCGCCGACTTGGTGATTGTCTCTTTGAGCTCCGATCATCTGATCGTACTCGTGGCCACCCTCTTAAGTTGGTCGTGGAACGCTGCAGCTTGAATTGCCGTAAGTTCTTCTTTTCGAATAGAGTCGTTCACCCCTGGAACGCTTTGCCCAGGTATGTCGTTCTTGCCCCTTCCATTGAGGTTTTTAAACGTAGGTTAAAGAAAATTGACCTTGGAGAGTACTTGCAGTGTTTTTAACTTTTTATTGCACATTAACTTTTATATGAAATTATGTTTGGTAGATTTGTTTTGATTTATGATGACCTTCATCATCCCTTATGAGATTTTACTTGTACGTATTTTATTATTCTTTTCTTGCAGTTTTAGCTTTATACCTGGACCAATATTAGTGGCATCTGAATTTATGCCCTTTTGTATTCCTTTCTCCTTCTCAGAATAAATATATCTTATCTTATCATTGACTGCCACCGCAAACAAAACTGGGCTGAGGCAACTGCCCTGCGGCAGTCCTCTGTCAGTAACCGACTCAGACGACCAGAAGCCGTTAAGCCTAGTAACAAAGGTCCTGGCACCCAACAGCACAGAAATTACATCCACCAACTTCCTGCTAACTCCTAACTTACCAAGAGAGTACTTGACCCACGCAATGCTCACCGTCTCATACACTGCCTTGATGTCAAGGAAGACGGTAACAACAGTGAGGTCGTGGGCCCAAGCTTCTTGAACCCACCAGACAGAAGAAACAGTATGGCATCTTGAGCCCTCCTCGCGGCTCTGTATCCGAACTGCCTAGATGACAAGCAGTTGTGGTGCTCTAGATACCAATTCAGTCTGTATACAAGCATTTTTTCATGGACCTTTCAAGCTCACGATAAGAGTGCAATGGGGCAATAATTCCGTTTATCCGACTTTGTACTGCCTCGCTTCTGCACAGGAATGAGGATGGTAAACATCCACGAGACAGGTACCAGACCACCATCTAGCAAACTCTGACAGTAGCGCAGAAAGGCTTGCCGCCCGCTTTCCGGCTGATTCAAAAGATCACCATAAGAAAACCTGTCTATGCCCACAGAGCTGCCAATCCTGCACCTGCAAAGAGCAGCATGAAGCTCAGGTGCAACAAATGGCTCATCAGTGACACCAATCTCATAGTGGCAGTGCGGCAAGACTGGAGGAGCTGTGCCACAAGGCAAAGAGTAGACACTAGCGAAACGCATGTTAAACGCGTCCGCCAGTGCCTCGCTACGGAGTATCGTTGGTCCCGGGCTCCCATCCGCGCTTTGATCAAATGTCCAGATTGCGCAACTACCGCTGTAATGGGGAACTGCCGCTCTGAGCTCTCCAAGCAGAGGAAACGGACCGAGCTGCGACAACAAAAGCACAAACACGGCTACCATACTGATTCTTCTCAGAACGAATGATGAATACCAATTCCTGAGTAATGGCCTTATAAGTCAGCCATAAAGTATATGATGGCTTACGTTGCCATCTTCGGTATGCCTGACGCCTGTCCCTGACAGCCATGGTGCAAGCTGTTGTCCACCAGACGGGCCATGACTCGAGAGCCTGCGCTCACCTTCACCAGCTTTCAGGTGTGCCTTTCTCCATGACTGAAAAGAACCATTGTCTACACTAGGCCTGAGATGCTCACTTCTGTCCACATCAGGCTTAACCCAGAGAGGCTGCAGGACAACTGAACAATGGTCACTACCCCTCTGATCATCAGAGAGAACGACCCGAAAAGCATCAGCAATCCATGACTAACAGAGGAAGAAGTCCAGCACCAACTCCTGCACCCTCCCCGAGTCCCACCGGAAAAAGTGGGTGCAGAACCATGCACAATTGCAAACCCTAAAGAATCTACTGCTTGCACTAACTGACGACCTTTGGAGTCGCAGCGCGTGGATCCCCACTCAAAGTGGTGAGCGTTAAAGTCGCCAATGATTATACTGTGTGCTGAAAACTGGTGCAGCCTCCTGCGCCAAGCTGCACCAGCAACCGAATGCGAGGCATGAAGAACTACAACTGTTACCCATTCACTGCCCAGCCACACTTTAATACAACAAGCATCAATCCCAGTCTCAGCAGCACACTGAGACAGGAAGTACGGGACACTTCACTTTACATAGATTCTGACCCCCTGAAGTTGCACTTGACATGACACAATCAGCATTAAGAGGCTGATCTAAATTAGCATTTGAATTTGGATTCGTTACTCTCGCCTCCTGAACCCCCAAAATGTCAACGTACTCCAAAATTTTCTCTAGTTCCGCTTCTTTCCCCTGCAAACTGCGCATATACCAGGTACCTAACAAAAATCGGCTGTTTCATGTACAGGCTTACGAACCCTCACCTCCCCCTGCTTCCCCTGCGCATTCATAGAAAGACTCTCCCCGCTTCCCTCCCACTTCATCTGCACTACAGACAATAACCATACTATCATCAATGACTGTATCGCCACCATCAGGTGGTGCGTTTGACTGTGCACCAAGCTGCGCACTTGGCGGTGCACCTTGCAACGCACTCCGAGGCGCACTTTGTGATGCACTAATGCTACCATCGTTGTCTTCAATTGCACACATATTTCAATTCTACATCTACATCTTGATCACTAGTTTCCGCAGTATACAGACTGTCACTTGCGGCACCCAAATTACCATCGCCTGTTTCTGTATTATCAATACCTGCACCGAACGTATTGCCGTCGGTCAAATCACTCATCACAACTGTGTGCCCAACAGATTCATTGAATCAATCCCCACTTCAATCTGACACTTCTCTTGCTTGGATACCACGCTTTGGTTTTATCTTTATCCGTTGCTCCTCCAGCGGCGTGTCGAGTGGTGCACCTGCACTGCGGTCATCGCTATTGATTTTCCACGCATTTATAACTGCTTCACTGCTTCGCTCAAGTTGAAGCTAAAATTACCTATACCTATTTTCCTGTTTGGCTGATAGAAAGCTGCAAACAAACCAGCTGCCAACGGATGATGTGCTTTGGATGAGTGAACGTAACGATGGATATTAAGTGCTCGTTTAGCCGCAGTGTTTAGAGAATATTACGAATAAACTTATTTACACCAAAACTTCATAAAAATACTATTCGTAAAAATTCACTGCAATCTGAAAATAAACTTATTTACAGCAAAATATGCTTTCGAAATAAAAATAAAATAATTAATTGAAGAAGCTTTGTTATAAAATGTACACAGCGTTGAAAGTAAATAAGCACACAAAGTAACTCTTACAATGATTAAAAACAGTTGACATATATCAGTCTATTTAAAATATTAACTGATTATTATTAAAATCACATATGCCAATATAAATTTATAACTGAAATGGTGTAGTAATTAGGTTTGTCTAGTTATAACTCAGTAGCCATTTTTAAAACTTTCTTTCTTAATAGTGGATAATTTATTCAAATTCTTTAATCGAGATTGCAATTTATTAAAGTGATGATGTTTGAAATGCTAGTCCTCTTTTTCGATTTGAATACGGCCATAATGGATATTTATTATGATTATTACTCTATTTATTATTAATAAATATAACTAGGGCGTCACCAGATTCATTGTCGCAAAATGGAGCGAATCGATTTTCGGTCAAAATCGGTTAAAAAAAGTGAAAAAACTTCAATTTGGTTTTTTACCGATTTATCTGGATTTTATATACCGATCCTGATTTCTAGCGATATTGCAAATATCGGTAAGGAATTACGTGAGGCACTCTTAATCCGTAATCGGGATCGGGACATCCTTACAAAATATGCTTTCAGTTGCTTACAGTTAACAGAACCATGTGAGGCCGCTGATTTTATTTTATTTTAACTGAGAGCCGTGGCATAACGCCGCATGTTTAACGTCAACAATCAATCTTTTAACAATCGGAAGTTTTAACAATTAGAAACGGCTTCGCATCTCGTTGTTGTTTTGATCTTGGCTCTTGCTATTGGTGCATTTTGTCACCCTGATGGTTCCTCAACCCCATGTCCGATTTCGGATTTTTCTTTTGGTAAACCTTGTCCAGCCTCCCGTGCTACTGCATGCAAAGTGTGGTTTGGATAGTCCTTGTGGTTTTCGCGTGATGCGCGGTCTAAGATTACATTGGAGTCTCTTTATAAAGGAGATACACTCGGCCTTCAGCCTCGCTTCACTTCAATAATAAAAATGGAGTAATAATAACCTATAACTAAAACGTACAATTTGTTTTCGGGCTCGTACACTTATCCCTTCGTATCTGATGACCCCATTAACGTGACGTAAAGAGTACTGTCAAATGAAAGACAATTAAATAACGCATCTAACAGGCATTATCTTCGTCGATGTAACTTACATTTTTTTAACCTTTGAAAAGACAGAAAACTGCTCTGAAAACTTCTATGCTCATAACGTCAGCGTTTGGTCAAACATTTACTGTTCAGGGAAACTTGGTTCCCAAACAAATTTTATTTTTAAACTCTCCTAAAATGACGACATATTCTGGATCTTACTTAGTATCAGCAACACGACGTACACATATCTATATATATATAATTACACAAAATCCGCAAGGCAGCCAGCAGCAGTCATCTGCATCTGCAGCGCAGCCAGCAGCAGCAAGCAGGACATACGATGCCATCTACCGACAGAACGGCAAATTATAAGAGTAGCAGCCACGGCCCGCTGAGATAGTAGCTGCGCCCAGCAGCGCGAACATACAATGCCATCTACCGACCGAACAGTAACTTAATGAGGGGGGGCGGCGACACCGGGAGGGGGGGCAGGGGAGTGCCCCCATGCAGAATCCGCCAGCCCCGCGCGCGACTCCGCTAGTCAGTAATAATTGGCTTAAACTGGTTGGCTGCACAGCAAAAGTAAACCGGCAGGTCTTAAAAGAGTATCAGACATTCGTGTTTCCGAAGTACAAAGATGTGCGGGTGGAATAGAGAAAAGCAAGAGATATCCTCGTATAATAAACATTTTTTACGTAAAACAAACCCTAGGTACAGTATATGAACTGCAGACTTTCCAAGGAAAAATTGTGAGCAGCAGCTGCAACACATCTTTTTTGAAGCACTGGGGTTGGAATAACTAACTACACAAACCACGAATCGACACTATAAGAGAGAGTGAAGCGAACGAGACGACTAGTAATAATTGGCATTTAATGTTACGTACCCTCCTACTCCTCCACTTCCACATGTATCATTGCATGGTGCCGAAGAGGTTGCAAGCCTGACGCCATCAAACAAACCCCACGTGCTAGTAGACCAGTCTGCCACATTGCCACTCATACTGCAGGACATGACCTCGTTCACTAGAAAGAAACAAGACTATTGTCAAAAATAGTTCATAATGGATTGTATCCACAAAACACCACCAAACGGTTATTAAAAACAACAGGGTTAAGTTTTACTGCCCCTTCCCCCCCCCACCAAAACAAATTCTCCACTTTTATTTCTATAAGAATAGAAATAATTCTAGCAGTGATGCCCACAGGAAGGTGAGTTCGGCGACGGGCTTTTACAGCGAGCGGGATTAAATACTGATACATTACGTAACAACATCATAGGGGTGCCATGGAAACTATTTGGGGGTGGTGGTGGTTTGTTTTTTGGTTTTGAATGCTGGCAATGACTCCCTTGAGAGTTTCAAGCTTCGGAGCGGGAGGGGGGAAGGAGGAGCGGCACCTCTTCTATGACTTCCCCCAACTACGTGCCACAACAATAAGTAACATTTACGTGTCAACATTTACGTGTCAACAGTGATGTTTTATTTTTTCTGGGTGGGGAGGGGGGGGGGTGGGTGGGTGTTGGATCATTCTTCATAGCCACTGGGGAACATACCGTTGGCCGAGGCTATGCAGCAGCAATTCAGTCTTGAAATTAGATTCAACAAAAAAATCCTAACCTGGTTATTTAAACCTTCATCCATTGCAGGAAATGCCGTGGAGAGTTGAATCCAATTTATAAATCTCTTAACGATGAGACAAAACAAAGCATCAAGTTGTCATTGCTTATGAAACGTCAAGTAATGGCATATCAGTTTAAGGCATCTATGATAGGTATGGGTTGCCAATGTTCTACTGATTTTAAGTGTTAGTACCAGTTAATTTCGCTGATAAAAATAATGTATATTACAGTACTACTTTCACAGATGCTGAATCTTACCTTCGGTTTCATCAAGTAGCTTACTCCAAAGGTTGAACTGAGTCATTCTTCCCTTTAGTCCTTCATTGGGATCAAAGTCATCATTGTAATCGTCTTGATCGTTTCCAATGATCAAATACCCATTTCCCCCGATAGTGTAGCCTTGCTCCATCTCAGTCTTATACTTCCTCCCAATTATTAAGTCCGCCCCATCCATGAATAAGTGGACTTCTCCAGTTCTACTGGACCAAGAAGCACAAATATGCGTCCATTCATTAAGAGGTGGGACCTCCGCAATGGTTAATGACGACTCATGAATATGAAATCCAGTGTATGTATTATCATCGGCATAACTGACTTCTAAATAAACCTCATTACTGTTGCCTGCCTCTATGGAAGAATAAGACACCAGCATGGAAGGATTACTGTTAATGCTTTCAACTTTTACAAAAAAGCAAAAGGTGAATTCTTTTTTTGGTAGTCCATTAAAAGACGTTCCATTTGCTGCATAAAGCAATCCTCGTGGCGACTTTGGACTGTCAAAGACTAAATCCAAGCCCTTCAAAGTTAAAACTGGCGAAGTTAGTAGCAGCATAAAAGCAATGACGAGTATACAGTGTGCCATGATGTAAAGAATCTGGGCACTGGCTTTGGATGAGAACTTATCCGTGAGTTTTTATACTGCTACAAATGTTCGGCAAATGCGTGGCGCTCACATTTTACAAAAGGTTTTTACGACATTGACAAGTGGAAGCATTTTTTTGTGTGGGCTGAGCACGATGACTGCAACGCTGTGAAACAGCTGCTAAAGAAGACAAGCAAGTGCTGTGGAATGTGTGTTTGTAGTTAATAGAATTCAGCACATTTTTTCAAGCGCCTAAAATTCGCACAAAGGAAGACGGATTGATACCTAATATTTTTTCATCTTCTCTCTCACTTTGAACATAAAATTTCTTTATATTGTTATCATTCATAAAAATATAAAACATAGCTTTTACCTGGGTCTGTTTGCTATACTTCAGAGACCAGTAATCCAGATCAGTCGTGAGATGTGAGATGACGTTTCTAAGATGAAGGGTTTGGGATGATGTAACCTCAAACTAAGAATGAAGTCCAGTTAGCACCACAGATATGTGTTTCCTACTACTAAAAGATTCCAGCGAATTCCAGAGCCTGGAAAGAGAACCAGGTGATGCGGACACTCATGTCAGCCATTGAGTATGTAAGCTAGAGGAATTCATCCAAATTATGCCGGTCGCCAGGCCCTTTCGTGTTTTCAATTTTAAACTTTCTTGAGTTTATTCTCATTATTATATTTGGTTAAGCAAGAAAGTTTATTCTCATTATTATATTTGGTTAAGCAAGTCGTTTGTTAACATTCCCCATACAGTAAAAGCTATTTATGACATCCATGAAGCTTCCAAAAATTACAGTCAGTTAACCGTTATAGTTTTACCCTCCTTTGAAATATTAAAACAACGTTTTTTTTTATTTTTTATTGATACCACTACATTTAATAGTTTAGTAAACCCTGGGGCTTATCTTAAACTATTTTGGTTTCGGTTAATGTCGCAAGTTTCGTAGGACGTAAATCGTTATATTCAGGGTCTTTCACTTCCTAGGATTGATATTAGGCGATGAGCGAGATATGCAAATAAACTGCTTCTAGATGTCGATGTCGTTTATCTCAAAGTACTATTAACCAAAAAAAAATCATCAATGAAAGCCTTTACAGTGTTCAAGGATTGAGCACCAACAAGACTAGCCTGCAGAGCATTTCGGTGAAACACTGTGCATTTCTTGGTCCCAGAAGTTGTGACTGGAAATCTGTCCACGACTTCTGAAATGATTATACCTCTAGTGTGGCTGGAAACAGGTCCAGAAAGTTTGGCAGCATCACTACTTAGCATTTGATTGGAAAGTGGATAGGTCAGGATAAAACCACCTCTATGGAGAATCTATAGATGGTACAACGTTTGAGTTTGAGTCAAGGCGCTTCGTAGGGTAGATTTTTGAGAGGGTGACACCACTTGGTAAGGAAGCGTTGGCAGGATTCGAGGCTCTTGAGAGCAATCTCGTAGCAAAGTCAGAGGACTTGAGCTCGACAGTCAAGTAGCCTGGGGAGGAGGCATTTGTTCAACAGTGCGATGGTGTGGACGCAAATTTTAGTACATGGAAGAGATGATAGGTCAGAAACAAAATGTTGAAGAGCAGGGGTCCCACGTCGTAATTTCGTAAGATTTCGTAAACTTTTCAAGATATTCGATGGTCTAATTTCGATGGTAAACAACGGAAACATACCGAAGGATTGAGAATGGACTGACTGGAGGTTGGGGCTCGCAAGGCTCGCAGGTGGAATACAGATTAAAAGGGAGAGTATAATCTTAATAAGCTAACGTGTTTTTATATTTTAACGACTTACAGACGGCTTCCCAGGAGAAGGTGGAACTTTCACTGTTTTTTTGTATTAACTGGTGCCTGAATTGGATTCCATGGTGTCGACCCATGCCACCTTTACATTACATTTCCAGGTCGAACTGTAGTGTGACTTTCTGAAAGCTCCTATAGACCATACGCTGAATTTTTTCTTCAGTTTTCGGAGGCATATCGGATAATTCGTCAAATATTTTGCCAGCTGAACATATTTGCAACCAATTTCCGGTATCAAAGTTTTGGGCTATTTGCGGTTGATTTACGGCTTATATGCTTCATCGAATGACTCTTCGAGCTTTATTTTTTAACGTATTAAATGACACAATTAAAAAATAGAAGTCGAGAACTAAATTTAAATAAAATTTAGATGATTTTCGAATACGATTATTAGAGTAATGGCTATAATTTAATCCAATGTTGTGAACGTAAACAAAAATAATGCGAATGCTCGCTACAACTGAACAAAGACAGTCTCAAAGTTATCGTCAGTGGCACAACTGGTGACCACGACCACAACACGAAAATTCAAAACATCGTTTTTTTTTGTTTTGCAGCCGTCACTGACAAAATATTAAAAAAAATATATGGCGTAAGAATGGAGAGCCAAGTACGTCATAGATTAGATGATCTAATCCGTGTGTCGACCAACACTGTAATCCCCGGTAACTCCATAAATAAAAAAAAAACAATTACTTATAAATTAGCTGTAGTTTAATGCTGCAGCTACCTCAAATTATCAGACTTAGACTTAACTAATTTAAGCAATCTCCTACACATTTCCGTTCAAAAATCGTGTTATAAATATTAGTTGCAGGGACTGAATTCAATAAATATTAACGAAAATGATCAATTTTCGATTAGTCATATAGTGATGGAAGAAATTTTATTGGCAGAATTTGGCAGTATTTTGGTGGCAGCAGTAAACTTCACGGTGTCTGTTCTGCTTGCACCAAAAAATTCGGTGTGCTGGTTAAGGGCGGTGGCTTAGGGAATTACTTACGGACAGTAAATCATCCCGCTCCCTCTACATGGTTCAAGTGCTCATAATATTTTTTTAGTCATGCCAAGGTCGCTACATTATAGTTACTTATACCACGCGCCAAGCTGTTTGCCGTGACGCGTGCATCACGTGACCCGGGTAGACCACTCAGACGGTCAAAGAGCCGCTATTCTCGCTCGTCAGTGGCTGACTCAAGATGACATCACGGCAAACAGCCTTGGATCGTGGTATAGAGAAAGAATTGGCTCCTAGGGAAGTCATTTTTGTGGAAAGATTCCTTGTTTGAAATGTGGTTTCACCTCGTCATTTATTGTAGCACTAGTTGTACCCGTGCGCATGCTGCGCACCCGCCCCCCCCCCCGCCCGCCTCCCTCCAGGTGTTTGGTATTTGGTTTTAAATTTATCAAACCGAAGACCGAACATGTGAATGGCTCCCACATATGCCTTCTCCCCCACAATTACTTTAACCTCCAATCCCCACACTCCTGCCCCCTCCCGGATCCGCGTACGTGTTTCCCCATACACGCTTATCCGGATCCCCATCCCCGAAAACGTCGCCCCGTGACATTCTCCCTTTGGTGCAGCCCCGGAAAAGTCGCTGGCGTGTGTTTGACTAAACGCCACGAGCTCCCCCCCCCCCAGATGTTGGCTTCTCCCACGTACACTCGAAACCAGCGGGGCTAAAAAAAACCCTATCACTGAGAAATCCAGCATTGAGTAAGCAAGTAATCCGATGTTTAAGTTAATCCTTTGAAACAATTCACTTCGGTACCGCGCATTGTCCGCCGCACGCACTTGCCCTGGCACCCTCTCCCGCACCCCCCAAAAACGCCGCCCCGTGACATTTTCCCTTTGATGCAGCTCCGGAAAAGTCGCATGCGTGTGTCTGACTGAAGGCTAAAAAAAAGCCCTGAGAAATCCAGCATTCAGTAAGCAAGTAACCCTATGTTTAAGTTAATGCTTCGAAACAATTCACCTCGGTAGCGTGCATTGCGACATTGTTGCAAGCAACGATTGTTGCCGCTCACTTAAAAACAATTCAACTCCTTTCTGGAAGTGAACATTTAGGAAATAAATGCGCCTTTCCATCGTATCAGGCTGCCAAGGGGGCCTCGAAATTAAGAACCAATCGTCGTTTATTGGTTCAAAGTTATCTGGTTTAGTAGACATGGGTTGTTGTTTTTAAAAAAAAGGGTTCAACGAGCCTTAACCACTCCTGGTCATCTGCCCGAAACCCTAAGGCCCTATGTCTGCAATAGCCAGATTGTTGTTGAGGTTGTTGTTTTTTTTTAGCTCAAACGCCGACAATGGCACAGTCCACGCGACTAAAACTTTGTTGGCCGCTTTGGTACAATACCAAACAACAATACCAAACAACGAACCCAAAAACGGTGCGGCAGGTCTGGTAAGTGGCTCCATCTCTTCGAAGATTTTGGAAAAAGTGTTACAACCCGAACTTGTAGTTCAAGGTCGTCAATAGACGGCGACATGGCAGGTTTGGTAAGTGGCGCCATCTGTTCGAAGACTTTGGAAAAGTCTCCCAACCCGAATATGAAGGCAAATCCCGTCAACAGATGGCACTAAAGGGTGGGGTACTTGATTGTACGACGGAATGGCGGGG
Organism: Lithobius niger; assembly: GCA_023313725.1. Classification (NCBI taxonomy): domain Eukaryota; kingdom Metazoa; phylum Arthropoda; class Chilopoda; order Lithobiomorpha; family Lithobiidae; genus Lithobius; species Lithobius niger. The sequence goes on from JAHWFP010226708.1 coordinate 60,550, forward strand.
CCGGTGACTTGGCCGCCTGCTCCGTATTATATATGTAGATATCAAAAACCAAAATTGGTAAAAGGGGCCGCCAAGTTTCGAATGGTTCGGCCCTTCAAAGGAGTGATATCAATACACCAAAACATTCACCAAGTTAATCGCACCGCTTAATAGTTCGAAGGTTAAATGAAAACTAGAACATTGCTACTTACGGTAGCAATGTTCAAGTTTTCATTTAACGTCCAAAGTATTATTCAGTGCGATTAAGTTGGTGAATGTTTTGGTGTATTGATATCACTCTTTTGAAGGACCGAACCATTCGGAACTTGGCGGCCCCATTTACCAGTTTTAGTTTTTGATATGATATCGCTCTTTTTTTTTTAATTGTGTACTACCGTGCAGATGTGTAATAAAGTGCCACTTCAACAAGAAATTGATTTTCAACAATTTGCTACTATCTTTTGCCAATAGGCCGAATCATTCTTGACTTGGTCACCTCTTTATCGGTTTTTGGTTTGGTTTTATTTTTGTTGTAATTTGTTTTATTTAGTCAGTTTTATTGTGTTGATATCACTCCTTTGATGGGCCGAACCACTCTCAATTTGGTGGCCTCTTTACCAGTTGTTGACTTTGTTATTACAGTTGGTTTATTTTTCGTGAATTGAACGTGAATACAATTTCTTTGCAACGTTGTTTAGATTTACCGTGATACATTAGTGTGTATCTAGGCACGCACGTCAGTACACACTTTCTCATTGTCCGAACTTTGGCTGTCCAATGAGAGACGATGCCGACAAGTCTAACAATGGTTATAACAATATTTTCGTACTTACGCGCCATCCCACGCCATTCCCGTTAAGCCCCAAGCTCCAAATCATAAAAGGGACGCAGTTAGTATTGTACTGCATCTATTCGCCCAATTTCATAGCTGGTAGCCTTCCCGTTATCTCGGTATCGATGAATAATCACCCTATGGAAATTAACATGGGGACGAGCGAAATAGCTAGCTTATAGCTAATAGCTAGCAACTGGTAACACATTTATATATTGAGGGTCAGATTTTGCATTGAAAGCAGCTTAGCTGGCATTCCTACACGAGTTAATTTTTGTGAGGTGGCTCATTGCTCACGATTTCAACACAATTTAAGCTTTTGTACCGCATTATTATTTTCCCCCAAGCCGCTGAAATGTGCCCAGCTATGCTTCAAGATATAAGACACTGACGCAATGGCGTCGCGCTACAATGGTTTACAACCTCGACAATTGAATTTATGTGATGTTTTTGTGATGTTTGTTGCCTAACTTGGCGCCACACTCTAGCGTGTGTCTAGATGTACATTATATTTGAGGATGCCTAGATGCTTTCGTCATAGGCTGCCCGGTGATTCATTACAAACTCGCAGGAAAACAGCTTCAACCTTTATAAACATGAACTTTCAAAAACAACCTTTCAACATGAACTTCTATTGACTCTGTTACCACAGAAAAACATCCATCTCTAAGGGGAAATGATCCCATGATTTCTCCCGGGTCTCTCGTTGATAGCATGCACTGTATCATGTTTAATGCTCGTGTAGTGTGATTCGGAACATTGTTTTTTTCTGGAACTGATTCATAGTGGTAAATATCACCTTATTTTTGTTGTCGAGTCCTGGCTGGTTCCAAGTTTTACAGATGCTATGTTGGGGGGATCCGATTCTTACACTGTCATTAGGCGGGACAGGGGTGGGAGGGGGGGGGTGGCCTTCTTATAATCCTCCGATCCTCTATCCTACTAGCTGTGATCGCAGTGGACGCTATTTTTGAGGGAATTGTTGTGTCAGTGCCGCACTGTAAACTTACTTTTATTCTTTGTTATCTGCCTGATAGCTCTTGCGACCCAGACATACTTAATCTGTGTTCCTTTATTGAATACTCGGTTAACCCAAGGCATTCTATTATAGTCCTGGGGGATTTCAATCTGTCCTCTGTTAATTGGGGTTTTCATACTGCTGCCGGTTGACACCCTCGTATTTTCTAGAACTTTTTACACCTCTAGGCCTTTCTCAGTTGGTTGACCAACCTACTAGGAGGTGAAACATTTTGGATCCGATCTTCACCAACGACCAACGACCTGTACTCTCTAGGACACTTTAAATGCAGTTAAAAGACTAAATCCTAGTAAAGCCGTTGGCCCTGATGGCTTTTCGGCCTTCCTCATTTAAAGCATCATTATGGAAATTGGGTACCCTCTTACCAAAATCTTCTCACTTTCCTTTTCACAGGGTACTTTGCCCTCTGCCTGGTGTCAGGCTTATACTATCCCTGTTTTTAAGAAGGGTTCTGCTTCTGACTCCTCCACTTATACTATATACTTGTACTGCCTGTAAAATTATGGAGTCGATAATCCGTGATAAACTCATTGTGTTTTTTAAGACAAATTCCGTGATTGGCGACGACCAGTTTGGCTTTATGCCAAACAAATCCTCAACACATCAGCTTCTTCTCGTCTTTGATCACTGGTCAAGTACCTTGGATTGGGGCATCCATACTGACACAATTTACTGCGACTTCAAAAAGGCATTTGAATCTGTTGTCCACAGAAAGCTCCTACTAAAAGTTGCTGCCTGTCGTTGCAGGTGATCTCGAAAAGTGGATAGCCGCCTTCCTTCAAAACCGTACTCAGAGGGTCCAAATTGAAAATACGCTCTCTTCATTACGTGCAGTACCGTGTGGGGTCCCCCAGAGATCTGTCCTGGGCCCATTTCTGTTTGTAATATATCTTAACGATCTGTTCTTAGATTGCCCGAACTCCTTTGATTATAAATTTGCTGACGACTTAAAGGTCGGAGCTGAACTCTTTTCGTCTGGTAAGTCTCCGGATCTAGAGTCCCAGATAAACACTGTTAACGTTTGGTCGAAATGCTGGCAACTGCTTCTGTCTGTAAACAAATGTCACTCTTTTTACGCTGGTGCTCGAAACTTAATGAACCATTACACCCTTGATCATAAAATTCTTCCTTCATATGATATTATGAAAGACCTGGGGATTTCGTTTACTATTGATCTAAAACTCATCACCCATTGCCACCAGATCTGTTCATCCGCATATCGTCGTTTGGCTGTTGTTTATCGGTGCTAAATTGACTTTATTATATAAAGTCAGACCATGATTTTTCCAGTTCAAAAAAGTCTCTACACAAATCTTACATTTCCCAGCAATTCTGCCATGACATTGGATGAGGCTGTAACTTTAATAGTAGCATTGTTGGTTATCTACTTGTATTACACTTTGATATAAGGAACATAATTAACACATTTCCTAAATGGCTGTAATTGAAAATGGCGACCAGTTTAGAGTGAAGTCGACTTTCTGTAAGTAATAAGTCACATTCTTAATTTTAATGATTTCATCAGTGTCCTTACCATGTGTAGGCCGAGAGAATTTACAGTGGACAATTGAATACGACAGAAAATTACAACAGCTTTTGCAAAGACTGTTAAAGCACGAATTTAAACACTGCATCCGAAGAGGTTGAACTAAAAACCGGCTCGAACGTGTTAAACTCTACCATTTTTGTAGAGTAATTTACTTGTTCTGTGATGTGGTTTCGTGGCAGGCTTTGATTTTAGGCACAATTCAGACAACAAGTTTACTGGAATTATTATTCATGCAAAATGCACGCTTCCAACATTGACAGGTAGGAGTTTCCCTTAATTCCAGTAAAACTGATGTTTGAATTGTGCCTAGAATCAAGGCCTGCAGAGAAACAAAATCACACCTGTTGCGAGCTCGAAGTCAGAAGCATAAACGAATAGCAATAAAAACTTATATTTTGATACCAGTGGTTATAAAACGTGTCGTCCTTCATTGAATAATGATAAAAACACCTTACATTATAATATTTTCGCAGTCAACATAGTGGTTTCATTAAGTCGCATGCAGGCACTAAAACGAGTAAATAAACAAAAATTAAAATGGTTGAAAGTCAAGAATTGACAGTAGTATACGATAATACATAAATAACACAAATTACTCACGCATGACGAACAATTACCAAAAAAAAACAGTAACATTTGTGGTAACTACTTAAACAAACCTGTGTGGCGTGGCAAGGAAGCCAGGAGAACGAAAAAATGGAAGTAGTACCAGGCAAGGTCCACTGTCTGAAGAGGCGGAAGTGTCGGAGCTTGGTTAAAGGATGGAAACAATCGAACAGAAAGTAGCTGCAAGAACAAGAGTACTTGAAAGGCATCGTCAGTACATGGATGGGGGAGGGGGAACAGAGACGGAAAGGTTACGAGGTGGGTGGGGGGGAGGTGTTAAGGTGTAATAAGCCAAGGAGGGCGGCATATTTATGGAGATAACTGCGGAGGGTGAAAAGATTTGTCTCAGTGGATCAAGGCTTTGCGACGAGGGTAAAATGTGATTTGCGACTTGATCTTTTCTTCCGAATATTTCACAGGCTTCGAGGTTAAATCTAGTTCTTTGAAACTTTTCGTAGTGTAGAATCTTGGTGAGTTAAAAATTGGTTTTATGACCAGTTTCCTTTAGTTGGCCGAAAATGGAGCTTGATACTTTGAGGAATTTTAGGTATGATTTGTGGTTATTAATTCTTTGTTAAAGGTTTATGGTGGTTCTGATGTACCCTTGTACATATGCCCACGTAATATTTCGCACACAAATTTTTCAGGTCTCTTCCCATTTGGGGTGCAGGACCATTTTTGTGTGACAGGGTGCTAGGTTTTGTAGATTCTATATGGAACTTCTCAGTAGGTTGCAAGTTTTTAAGATCAGGAGTCATTTCGTGGTTGTATGTAGTAAAAACTTTGGTTGGAAAGGTGGAGTAAGTCTTAGTTGGTTGGTTGTACCATTTAGGCTGGGTATAGCGGAAAAGGAACAACGGGAAGAGGAAAGACGTTTTGTAGGTATTTGTGTCGGATAAATATTTGGGTGTGTTAGCCAGGTGAGAGGAGCCTTACTGCACGCTTAATCTTGTTTTGAGTTTAGTGAAGTGGTCTTGGTATGAATGAAAATTGACTGTTCAGGTCGTGTGTGATGATTTACTGTAGTGCTTAGTCTTGATATTGCCATCAAGGAGAATGGTAATTGTTAGGTCAAGGAAATCGAGATGTTTTTTCTCATTCTGTATTTCATGAGTAAATTTAAGACATGGGTTAAATTCGTTGAGGAAGTGGAGCATGAGCAGACGGATGGCCGGGTTGGCAAAAACTTCGATATCATCAACGTAGCTGGCATAGTACCTGAGGTGTGTACTAAACTTAGCATTAAAGGCTTTATAAATGAACTGCGTGATGATAGTGAAGGATGAGTGAAGGATAGTGAAGGATGAGAAATTCAGCATCGCATAGGTATATCACGTGTCTTTTGGAAGAAACAGTCGATGAAGCTTGGCATAGGTGGTGTCCAAAATGAGGTGGAGAATTCGGAGGAAGTTTTCTTCAGTGATGTTGGCTTCATGGAGGACGGTTGGTTTTCTCTGTATTGAAAGGGAGATTTGGTGTAAACGAAGAGGGTAGGTGACGGAATGGAAGAGGGCCTGAACACGGTCTGAATTCTGAATTCTGTAGAACGCAGGATAGTTGGATGTTGTTGGCACAGCCATGTGGGTTGTCGACCAGTTTGAGGAGGATTTGCAGAGAGCCTGGTTCAGCGTGTGTTACCAGATGTTATGATTCTGATGAATTTGACTTCTTTGTGGATTTTTGTCTTCCCGAAAGCAACAGGTGCGACAGGGTGGTTTTTGGTAAGATTCTGTAAGTTTAAGATGAGTTCACTGAGTTGATAAGATTCTCAGAGTCTTCACCAAGGACTTTGAGGTCGCAAAGTTTTTTTAATGTGTTGTTTCATTTTGGTGTTAAACGACTAGTGGGGCTCTTGCTTGACTTCTACATACGTATGTTGGTCTTGGATTTTTTGGAACATTTGTTGAATGTAATGAGCTATAGTTTGGTTACCCTTATCGGCACTTAGAATGATGATGTTGGGGTTATTGCAGAGCGTGTGAAGCGAAGTTTTATTGATGAATTGGAGATTCGGTTGAGGGATTGAAATATTGAATGTGGGATGCATGGCTATCTCTGATTTTTTCATGGTTAGGAAAAACACTGAGTGATGCTTCAACCCAGGCAGTTAAGAAAAAGTTGGCGGGGGGGGGGGGGTGAGGAGCCAGGGGCGAATTTAGGTCCGAGATCTAGGAATTGTAGTTTAGAAAGGTCGGATCTATGGCTGGTGAGGTTAACAGTCCACGGTGCAGAAATATATGAGTAATCTTGTTGGTTGACAGTTTGAAGATCAGAACATAATTCGCAAATTTTGTGGGTATGTATTCGGTGTTTATTAACTTGAAGGGCAAGGTTCCCCTTATTTATGGTTTGAAGAAGGTTAAAGGCATGAGTAGGTTGAAGATGATGATGAACACTGCAGTGGCAAGAAGTCCATTCTTGATTTGTAATTTATTGTTATTGTCTTAGTCTGGTTGATTGCTGCATTAAGCAGGCAGTTCTCAGCAATGGTGACCTATTTAAGAGAACAACAGTTCTGGAACATATGTTTCATAAGTAGAAATTTAGAATGAAGCAGTTGTTTTTACAGAAACGTAGGAACAAGAGATACACACGCTGTGAAGTCTGTTGCAGGTTGATTCGAGACCAACGGGTGGCGAGTTGATGAGAATCAGTGTTGTAGAGAGATTCACAGAGGAATCCGAAAATTCAAAAGGTGAAGTGTGATCTCGTAAGAACAGTTGATGGAACATAAGGATTGGCTATGTGCCGTATGTAACATGAGATCATCATGTAATCCATTGATAAAGCCTTTAGCACTAACTTCAGTACCCACCTTATGCACTATATGACCACTACTTTGACGACATAGAACTCCATGCCAACCCTGCCATCCGTCCACTCATGCTCCACATCCTCAACGAGTGTTGTCCGTGTCTTAACTTTACTCATGTAATACAGAACGAGAAAATTGACTCCATTTCTTTGACCTAACCCTTACCATTCCCCCTGATGGCATATCAAGACTAACCATTACATAAAACAATCACGCACAATTTGAATAGCCAATTTAAATTTATACCACGACCACTCTAGTAAACTATGTGCCCTCAAGAACGAGATTAAACGTGTAGTTAGGCACACCCCCCCTAAACTGCGTAACTTGCCCAGGGAGATGACAAAAATACATCCGACAAAAATACCTGCAAAGTGCTTTTCCCGTTGTGCTCTACTATATCGAGCCTTATAATGGTACAACCAACCAACGAAGCTTTACAAAAAATTCCCAATCAAAGTTTTTTACTACAAACCACCATGTGATAACGCCTGCTCTTAAAAACTTCGACACCACTGCGAAGTTCATTCTTGTATCTACAAAACTTAGCACCCTGAAGAAAAAATAGTTCTGCATCCCAAACGGGAAAACACATGAAAACGTTGTGTACGAAATACCATGTGGGGATGTACATAAGCATACATCGGAACCATCAACCCTAAACAAAAAATCGATGACCACAAATGAGACCTGAAACGCCTCAAAGCATCAAGATCTATAATTTACTGCCACCAAAAAAAAAAACAAGTCACATACCCAATTTTGATTTCACTTACATTCTACTGTACGAAGAGTTTCACAGAACTAGATTAACTGCGCCCATGAATGAAGTTTTTCGAACTAAAAGTTCAAGTCATCGATCACATTTTGCAAGCAAAAACCCACTGGGCCAAACTTTCTCACCTTCCACAGTTATCCCCGTAAATATACCCTGCCGCTCTCCTTGGCTTTATACATTTTACCACCTTCCCGTTCCCCTGTAACTTTTCCATCCCTGTTTACCAAACCCATGAGCAAAGCGTGGACTAGCGCAGCAAACGCCATATACGCGAGACCAGCCAGCTAGCAAGTATCGTAAGACGAAAGCTGCAAAGCGTGGACTACCACAGCAAACTCCATATACGCGAGACCAGCCAGCTAGCAAGTATCGTAAGACGAAAGCTGCAAAGCGTGGACTAGCACAGCAAACGCCATATACGCGAGACCAGCCAGCTAGCAAGTATCGTAAGACGAAAGCTGCAAAGCGTGGACTAGCACAGCAAACTCCATATACGCGAGACCAGCCAGCTAGCAAGTATCGTGAGACGAAAGCTGCAAAGCGTGGACTAGCACAGCAAACGCCATATA
>JAHWFP010226709.1:14188-24336 GCA_023313725.1 Lithobius niger
TTCCTTACCGCAGGAATCAAATTCGTTCGAAATTATTGCGTTAGGCCTACGCCAGTAGACTGCCAACATCTATCTCAGTATGAGATCTATTGGCCGGTATCCAACGCTCGAAGCCTAATCGTTACCATGTCTTTAGGCCCACCGGCCTCTGCGACCGGCGCTGTTTACCAACTGAACATCGTGCCTATTGCACCACAATTAACCATGGCCACTTCCAGTAAAGCTAGACCACAAGTGTCCCAATTATAAATCCATGCGTACGAACAGCAACCCTGGAATAATAACTTCAACAACACCAAGGCTGCATCGGCCTGTACAAAATTCAGTCTCGGTGTAATAATTTTAGTTCCGGCCAACGCCGCAACCAGAGTGCTTCCCCTCGGCCGCTAAAGAGGAAGGACCCACAACGTGCTCACACCGTCACTCTCTGTCCATCACTGCCCTATTCCCCTGGAGCAGCAGGAAACATGACATCATCCGCCACTCACGGTGTTCTCTCAATTTGTACGCCGCTATTGGCAATTCTACGTAATAATAAGTATTTAAAACTTATTTGTACGTCACCCCTCTTTTTCCCCGTGTTATCCTATAACGCTGCAAGAGTTGTCGTGTAACTCGGTCTCTGAAGTTATCGTACAACTCTCAAGGCATCGTCTGCCTTTTTTATTCTAATACCAAGAATTGATAAATTCTTGATAATACTTACATCCTCACCGGTGATCATGTAACCGTAAGGGTATCGTGTACCCGCTTTTAAGCCACATTCTCAGAGGGTTATAGTTTATCGTGTATCTTTATCTTGTCACATTCACAGAGTTAACCCTGAAGGTATCTTGTACCTATTATCTCTTCACATTCTCATAAGAGTTAACATGTAACTCTCTTGAATTTTTTTTGGACATCGTTTGGCCCATTTCTGGACACTTAACAATGCCTCGTTGGCGACCGCCTATTTAATTCGCATTCTCCACTTTGCGAAACGCTTATTCGTTGCAAACAAGCCTGCCTGTTTTTAATACAGTACTCGACTAAAATTAAGGCGCCTAAGATTAAAATCGTTCGTTGTCACGTTCCTCAGAACAAATTAATAAGTTCAACATACGGCATTTTCTGCAACTCGACAAATTAAAAAAAACGCTGCTAGACGGAAACGCACCATCACTACTAACCGAATTGGTAGCAACAATTTACAAACACGTCCTACGTGTGCCACGGCAAAAGAAACAGTGATAGGAATGGGGCGATTGAGTGAGTAGGGAGTGGATTCAAGTGACGTAAATTGGCATAAATTATTATTACACTTAAATTGTATGCAAATTAAGTTAGACGACATGTGCCGACAGCAAAAGGGATATCCCTCTGTGATAAACAGGTAACACAGTGAGGAGGAGTCTGCGACCAAGAATTGCTTTTGTTTGCTGAAAATACCCCTTGGGTCAAACGATCATATCTCCGGAACAACAAAAGGCAAAGACAAATGGTTAAATTACATACAGTACTCAAATTACCTCGACTCTCAGATTCAAGTTGTGTTGTTAAAATCTGATTTTCTTTGCAAATTTCTCATCAATTTTCATATTCCCTGACTCTTCCATGTTTTCCAGGATCACAATATATCTCTATCATTGCATTTAGAAATGTACTTTAAATTACCTGGTATTTTACTTGTCCTATATGATGAATTCCTGAGTAAGATGAATGAATGTACATTCCCTAGTAAGACACAAATAAAGAACTTGAAGAAATACAGCATAAACACCACAACCAACAACAAAAAATGGATATTGAAAAGTTCCACCAATTTCAATATTAATACCATATTTGAATAATTGTTCACAATAGTCGCATTTTTGTAGTACAAACATTCAACAGGCATAACATAAACCCAGTTTGTTTTATCGCAGGAATGAGATGGGGTGGGAAGTCCCGTTTTTCCTTTTCACACTGACATTATATTAGCTGCAACATCTAATCCCTCACGTGGAATTATTTCTTTTTTAGTACTGCACAGTTTTTGTTAGCTCTGCTGCACTGGAATACCTGTAAACCATGTGAATAAAGGGGGCATTCAAGTATTACGTCATCACGAATTAGCCACTTTCAACCCCCTTCCCCCTCTCTCGTCATCAATTGCTCAAATCCCCCCCCCCTCCACTATTGCGTAATTTCTAACTTTATCCTTCTTCCCAGAAGGGGTGTTTTCCCTGTATAGCCACAGTTTTATCTGAAGATTTTTTTTTGTATTTCTGCGTCTTTTACTGGGATAACGCTGCTTACGCCACCATCTGACAAACCCACCCCCTCCCCAGCAGGCAAACCTCCCACTCCCTCCCCCCATCCTGATGACAATACTTGAATGTCCCCAAATAACAAATCTGCTCATTGATTATCTCTGTGTGGGAATATTTGCCGTTTTATTGTTACACAACTGAATTCTAAGAAAAATCAAAACGGGTGGGAGTAGACATCAAATGTGCACATGTTTCCAATAAACACATAATTTTTTTCCAATTTTGTATTCGCAATTTTTACTCATGTGATTAAATGCTAGAAGAATTCTAAAGGGTAATCTGGTTGCCAGAAGCAAAATATTTATAGCGTACCAACCCCACTAACTATTGCGCACACCAAACAAGAAAGGGTTTCTTTCCAAAGTTTTCATCTTTTCTAATTAAATTTTGTTTTAATAAGAGTGATTCTTCAAAGAATTTCAACCACACGAAATTCAGTACTACAGAAAGCAATTATAAAGCTTTAGATATCCTATGAAATCAACTATTAAGATTCTTAACTGTACATAGAATACGGAGTATCCACAATTAACGATAATTAGAAGTACTAGCTGAAACCGCTAACACATGCCATAGTATAATATAGCAGGCCGTGCCCCCGTAGCTAGATACCACCTCCGCATCTGCTGCCCCTCATTCACTCGCGGAACTTTGGTTCTGGAGCGAGCTCAGTAGGCTTTATCTCAACTGACCATGTAGTTTTATTTCATTTCCTGTTGCTACCTTTTGTTTCATTATGGCAGTGTAAGGTAAAAGCCGATCTGCGAAAAAGTGAACTCGCAAATGTCTCAATCACAGATTAGCTTCCCTTGTAACATGGTTTAGTTCGTTGTGCGTTTGTTCTAAGAACGCAAATACGCGATTCAAATTAGTACCGAATTATCGCTTGGTGGCAGCCGACTGCCATCTTTGATTGAGTTCCCATTGGCGTTCATGGCTACGCAGATATCGTTCAAACTGAAACATCCCGCGCTGATTCTACTCTAGGATATCTAATCCAGGGAAACAATTATGATCTCGGGATTTCGGGGTTCCTTTGTCTCTCCTCGTGTCTTTCTGCGGCTGAAGGAAAAAATAACGTTGATTTTGCGGGTTATAGTTTTATTTTCTTCTAAAGTATTATTTATTTGTAAAGGAAATTTGTGTTTGATGACTTCAATGTTTAAAATACTAAACAAAAGATGGAAACTATCTAAAAGATGAGTTACTTTATTTATTTGGAATGAACAACTTTTTGTTTTAAGTTTAAATCAATGGGGATGTTTTGAATAAGTTATTTTTTGATCTACTTTCGAAATGCTCCGCACACTGAGGACAATATTACAGTTACTACGACCCGGTGACTAACCACGACAACTAAAAATATTTGACCACACCCAACAGTGATGTTTAGTCCACTTCACTGTTTATTCACGATTAATTCCTGCATGCTGCTTAAGGTCATTGTATCACCCGTGTGTCTATTGTACGAATATGATGTTGATTTTATAACTTGTTTAGTAGGATACGAGTAATGGACACAGCTGTACTATACCCCAAGAAAAGGACAGTACTAGCAAGAGGCAGGGAAGAGAGTGGCAATGGCCTTTGTGAGGATTATTAAAGCAGGCAGTAAAGAATCACTTGTTTAAAAGATGAGCAATGAAACTACAATGAGAAGACCAAATAAGCAAATGTGTGCGTGTGTGTTTATAATTGCGTGCTAACTCAATACTCCTCTTTCTGAAAACAAAGTCAGTCAAAGACAAATTCAACATATACACTTATATCCATTTTCTTTGGTTGCCTTGTAAGAAAAGTAATGAAATTGTCAGTTATCTGGCGTAGAATTAATTTAGATGCTGTTATTAGTAGGTAGACTAGTGTCTCAAGAAGAGGAAAGGGAAACGTATGTAATTTTTGAGTGTACTTTTTTCTTAATGCGGATGCAAACTATTTCTGTTCTCTTTTGGACTAAAATTTCACGACTTCCTGAGCGGGAATTGAACCTAAGGCCTTGCCACTCAGCCATACTATCACGGCCACAAGGAAATAGCTACAGACAGCATTTAACATTCGCACATATACATGTAAACAAACACTTTCCAATAGCCACTGGAGGGACGCTTGTTGCCACCTAAGGGAACCTAAGGGAACATACAATAAAGTGTGAAAAGAATTTGTTTTTTCTTGATTTCACACTTTAATGTGGGGCTTCGGCCTTTGGTCAGTGGCGTAATCAGGGTAGGGGATGGGACAGGGAAGGGGCACAGACACCATTAAAAAAGTGTGGCGCCCCTTTTCGCTTAAATTCATAAAGCTGTTTACTGCAGCGACAGCCCCCCCCCCCCCCCCCCCAGCAAAAATACTGGCTAAGCTACTGCGTTTGATCTCAAAGGTCGAAGGTTCAACTTCTGCTGCTCGCTCAGGCAGTCCGACATTTAAGTCCAAAATGCAACAGAAATAGTTTGCAGCTTTATAGTATTACCTCTGAGCCATCGCGCTTAAAATTGCAAGGTATTCGATTATAAAAAACAAGACCAATTCTGCCAAATACCACAAAAACTGAATTAAAGCTAGAATAACATTCCAAATACTTACAAGTTCATCATCTGGCTTTTTCTTAATGGTGGCCACATCGAGGGATGCCGGTTGAATGATCAGAGGATCTTTGGATTCTTTGATAATATTATCACAAAGGTCAGACAAGCGCAACGACTGCAATGTAGAAAAACACAACAATAATTAAACAAGCGGCTAAAGCGACTACGTAGTCACAACCGGTCTTCTGTACAGCTCTGCCACTCCCAATGTTGAAGCGCAGAACTCTATCATGCACTGCAATAACGATCTCTATTACATAATTTAAAAGCAGTAACCATCACAATTACCGATTAAAAACAAGTTAGCTTAGACCTATTTTACATTTTTTGGCGTAATTGTCAGCTTTAGGTCTAATTTTTACATGTAGTTTTAATTCATAAGAAGCAGCAAACGGAGAATTGGATTGTACGGCAAGTTTATTCTTTTTAAAACACGGTGTATCTAGTGTTACAACGTAATGCGCAACGTAGCCATGCAGATCAGTGGTAGTAGGGAAGTGAGGGAGGAGACGCAATAGATAGACGTTTTAATATGCTGTTGATTCAGCCAGCAGCGACTCGTAGTAACTTGACGTTGCCGTGGAAACGTGATTTTAGACCTAATTTTATTAACTGCAGTTTTGTCATTTCTTAAGTATCAGATAGACCTAATGGACAATTTGCTTCGAAGGTAAGCCTATTCATTCGTGCAACAAACGACGAGACTATTTTAAACGAACCTAAAATCCTTTTGTATTTTCGGCTCCGTCTTAATACTTAGGATTTGAATTTGATGATCAAATGTTATTATTTCATAAAGTTACGTCGAAGAAGCCTATTAACTATCAGGAAGTAACGATGTTTTAATTTGCCGTGTTTTTTAACTAACGTTTGACAATGAAACTAACATTGTCATTAGTGGTCATCTCTACTGGTACCAATCCAAAGTTGAAAAAAGCGACGGACGGATGGACGAACGGACAGACAGACGTACGGACAACGTCATTGCAAGTCTTCTCAGCCGGCACGGCTGTACAGAAGACTAAAAAGGAGCCAGATTCTCGCCAGATTCTGTAATTGGAGGTCAATGTCTTAGTGCAAAATGTAGGCAACACACCTTCACAACATTACAAAAGGAAAGGCACACAATACCAGACAGCAGAACACAACAATAATGTTCTCTTAAATTTTCGGTGAATTATCTCGTCCGCCTTCATCGGAAGTTAGTTGCTAGAAAACTATGAGTCACTACATCGCTCTTTTGAAATTCACACAAGAAGTGGGCGCCACTGATCTATATCGTGCGCTGCATCTGGAGTGCCCACTTTTTGTCAAGTTTTGATGCGAACTTTGGGCGTACCAGTGTACCAGTCTATCAATATTTGCATACGCAGGACCATGGTGTGGGCTGCTTTTTCAAGCACCTCCAAAAAAAGTTGCTGAGAGCCAAGAGAGATGTGTCTCCCCCTCCCTGAGTCCAGTGCACTTGGTGAGGGGGGCGCCCCCCCCTCACCGCCACTCCCACCGGTTCCAATCCATCGTTGTGCTACTTAGCTAAGACCCAGGTCGCTTGCCGCCCGCCCGCCAACTGCCCTACCACCAGAAGCAGTACCAGATCACATCTTGGAAGCTGTGCCCTCCCACCCGCTATTACAAAGTGGGGGTCATATACTGTGTCCCTTGCGGCGAGTGCAACGCGGTATATATTGGTGAAACTCATCGCAAACTACAAGCACGTCTCAAAGAACACGTAGGAGACACCTTGAGAGGAAAAGAGAAGAATGGAATTGCTCTCCACCACAAAACTGAAAAAGACGCCATCTACTGGGATAAGGCTTCTGTTCTTTTAAAATCCAACACATACGACGACTACCATCTCAGGGCACTGAGTCACTGGTGGTCAAGCATTTATCCAAGAATCACGTACCTCTTATGAACATGCACAATACTGCGTATGCAAACATTGATCGACTGGTATGGTAAAATCTTGTGTCAAAACTTGACAAAAAGTGGGCACTCCAGATGCAACGCACGATATAGATCAGTGGTGCCCACTGGTTGCGCGTATTTCAAAAGCGCTATGTTGTAACTCGTAGTTTTCTAACTACTAATTTCAGATGAAGGCGAACGAGATAATTCGTCGAAAATTTAAGTGAACATTATTGTTGTGTTCTGCTGTGTGGTATTGTGTGCCTTCCTTTTGTGATATCGTGTCTTTACCACTGTCAATGCCGGTTACCAGTTTTTGATTAGGTTCAAAACATTGTATACGTGCAGTGGTTTTGCTTTGTGTTCAGTTGTATAACTATCAATTCATAAAGTTCTTTCCTTTGCACTATGAAATATAAGTGGCATAAAATGTGTTCAGAATAGCATGCTTTCGATTTACAGTCGAAAAGGTAATTGGTTTAGCTTCTTCAACACGACATACGACACAAGATCTACACAGCAAAACTGGATATAAAGAGACTGAAATCCATTTTTTTTTAATACTGAATAATCTGATTTTGTGCTAGGCGTTCGAAATGTGCCCCAAACAATACGCTCCTACTTTCTACTGTACACACATACGTATTAACTAACGTACAGATTGGTTAGCATTAGCAAAAATAGTTGTTGTTTGACCAACATTACAAAAACAATACATGAATAACAAAACTAATAAAAATCGAGCCAAATGTATGGTGGCAATATAACATACACAACTCTTGATGGTACGAATCGGCGTTTCAGCAAATCTATCTCGCAACGCATTTGTGGCCAACTCTATGCTGATGTGAAGAAGCAAGTTCCGTATCACAGCATACTCCTGCTGGCCTTCAAATGGACTCCTATAGAAGAAAATAAAACAGACATATTGAAATAGTTTTTCTGATTCAACAACTGCAAAGTTTTTAGCTTTTCTTGCAAAGAACCAAACAGAAATCATCTTTATTTATGAGAAGGTTAGTAGTGCTATAACGGTTATCCGTTTAAACGAAAATTTACGTGTATACGTTTTTCTATATTGCTACACGATTAACCGAATCTGATTATTTACCTCACAACAGCACAAAGTTTTAATTCAATAAACGTTATTTTGTGACTTTATTTGGTAGTTAACGTTAAAACTACCAGAATATTAGCTGCTTTCGCTGCATCCAACTTGTTCAGCAGCTGTAAAACCTGAACTTCCGGTTTTGGTGGTGAAATCGAAACTAGCTTCGGTTAGGCTTAAGTCGCGACGGGTTTTAACCGCGCTCACCGGAAACGTAGCCGGGACACTGCAGAAAGGATGAAATATTATCACCACGAAGCCAATTAAACAATTAAAACTTTTTTTTAAACAATTGTCTACAAATTGTTCTAAACAACTAACCACTGGATGGTTAACAAAGCTAAATTCCAAAGCGTGCCGATCTTGGATATAAAACAATCGCAAATGTGTGAGGATTTCCCGCGATTCCTGCTTATTTTATTTTTTTAATTTAGGCTATTGTTTAACATTTGTTTTGTTTCAGAATAAATACGATTTGTTTACATAACGTGGGATTCGTGTTGCTTAAATTTTTTAAAATTAAATTAGTAAAACGTATAAATTTTATGTTGACATTTTTTTTTTCTTAGTTTGTTGCGTTGTTGTTATTAACGTTTGATTTTTCACGGTTTTCGGTTAACCGAACGTTTAATTAGGTCGTTTAAACGTTTAGCAAATTACACGGAAACTGCTAGCGCTAAAGGTTAGCCAAGCCAAGGAGCTCACACATAGTGAGCAGAAAATCTCACATCAACTATATTCAGGTAAACGTAAAAAAAAATATGAAGCGTTTTCAAAGATTGTTCCTGACTCAATGTAGTCCACGGTACACGGTAGTCCACAAAAAAATCAATGGCAGAAATTTGTCTGAGACCGAGAGAGAAAAGAAGTCCCAAATTTTGCAAGTAACGCTTAAATTCAAAAAAGGAAATGCACTATCGAATATTTGCGAATTTTCGATAGGTTGACGAAAAGATGCAAAATTTCAGTCCTCCTATCTTCTTCAGGCCCCTTCAATAAGTGCTTCTTTCTGCTTACATCGTTGTTATGTCCTTGCTATCTTCGTTATCAGACGACGACGCAGGTTTAACCGTAGCCCCTAGGAGGACTGAAATTTTACATATTTCGTCAACAGCCAATCGAAAATTCGCAAAAATACGCTAGTGTAGTTCCTTTTTTGAATTTAAGCGTTAGTCGATACCGCTTACAAAAGAACCTAAAGGGACAGTGAAAAAGGTTCCTTATAACCAAAAATTCTTTATATCCAGAAGAGAATAACACTAAATCTGTTATAATGGTTCTTCATAATCTGTTCTTTAAAAGTAATAATTCCCTAAAACAGACTTCTTTATAAACCGTGTCAACTGCAATTGTAAAATCTGGGTTTTCAAACTTTCAGAATACAAAATACATGATGGTTAGCTTATTTGCCACTAAGTCCCAAGCTCAAATTTCTGCCATTGTTTTTATGGACCATCTTGTATAGGCTACAGCTTCTCTTAAATAAAAGTTTAGAAAGTGACATACACCTGTCTGTGTACCGAATCTACATTATAATTATGCCACTTTCGCCTTTCAGCTCTTATATAGGAGGGAAGTGTGAATGCGCACTTCGGGCTTACGAACTGGCTGGATTTAGTCAATTTTACCTCTAGGGACGTAAAATTGTGACGTAAAATGTAAGCTTTCCTTTTCAAAAAGGCAAAGGATGGAGTTGCGATTTCCCACCCAGTGCACGTGTCACGTGTACGGTATTATTTTGCCCTACCCCCCTTCACCTCTTTGCTGTTGTGCGAGTGGTGACATTGTGTTTCGCATAATCGTGCATTGCATATTCCCATTTCATATAATCTTGTATCACATAATTTGAAAACTTTTGTTCGTTTCGTATAATCCAGTTTCGTATAATACTTTATATTAATTAAATAAAGAATTGTTCGCATCTCTATTAAAATAGCATCTCTGATGTTATGTATTGGCCGCAGCGAGCATGGCAGCGCGAACGAGGCAGTGTAATTTGGAACATTAATTCACCACAAAATTTTCGGGGAAGATGCAAAAATCTACCCCCCCCCCCCCAACAGTCCCACATGAATACGTGTTCAGACCTAAAACAAATGATACAAAATTTGAGGGCAATCCATCCCAATTCAAATAAAAAATAAAACTTGGTGCCTATTTGTCCGGTGTCTATAGGTCTGAATTTCCACTATATGTCCACTTTCTTTCCTCCATGTTAAGTTAATGTAATTCACATTCCATTCCAGACCAGATAAAGTG
>JAHWFP010226709.1:29336-44759 GCA_023313725.1 Lithobius niger
ATGTTAAGTTAATGTAATTCACATTCCATTCCAGACCAGATAAAGTGTTCATCTTATGCGATCCGGAACGTTTATATGAAAGGGGAATATGCATAAGAGAAGTCATTGGAGTGGTTTATGTAAAACAGGAGACTGTATCGTTTCGCACAAAGTAACCCAAAAACCGGAATTATGCGAAACACGACGTAGCCGTGCGGGTGCCCTTGCTGCCACTGGTGAGCCCTAACACAAACTGTAAAGTGGTAAGATAAGAGGCACCCACAAGGTAGGTAGAGCGACCAAGCTGGGAAGACCGTAGTTGCTGGATGTTCAAGTTGATGAGGCGTTATTCTAATCTACCAGCTAGAAAAAAGTTAGTGTTTTAGGATGGAACTAAAAACCTAAGCGCACAAAATTCAGGCAACCAGACCAACTAAAAATATGAATTTGGATTTATAAAATCATTCATAAGTCTCTGAAGAACAGAAGTATTGTAACACCTTTGACACGACGAAACAAAAAAAAAAATAGGGGCCTAACATTTAGTAGCCAGAATGTTCAAAGTACAAAGTTTAAAAAATAAGAGGTCAAGCAGATTGCCAGCACAAAACAACATAACATATTGTTCATATTACCTGTCCAACCAGGAGACCAAGGCTTTGACAGATATCAGTATGTCTGCCACTGTGGAAAGCACAGGTGCTGTTACCCTCTCTTGTTTCCCATTGGCATCAACTTCCGACGAATGGAACTTGAGGTCATTGTAGAGGCTGCGTGCTTTTGAGCTTAGCTTTAAGGAGAGGCACTGCAGGTTTTCTGTTGTCAAGCTATAATGCTGAAAATATAAAATTACTCATTTCCTCATTTGAAAAGTAGCATCCTGACATTCGACTTTGTTACTTGAAAAATTATATAGGCTATATATATATATACTATACAAAAAAAAAGACTTACAAAGTGCCTGAGCAATTCTACTGCTTCCAATACAAGTTCTTGATGACCAAGTTTAGTGATGTGAAGGTTTGGAAGGTCATCTGAGCTCAACAAAAGTAAGTGGCGGCCAGTGATGGCATTGTTGAGAAAGAAGTGACCGTACGGAATCAGAACGTCGTCTAGACCTAGTACAGAAAAAAAAAATCATAAACGTTCCAAAGACACGACTAACAAAGGATTGGAAAGATGCATCCGTTTAAATGTGAAGGAAACAAGACGGCTACAACATTTTTAAGCACAACTGGGCCATTTGAGGTTTAAAAGTGTCACTTTAAAGTTTAAATGGGCTACCTATCTTCCTATTTGTCAGATTCGACATAAAAACAATGTTTGCAACATTTATATGGGTTTGACGGAGGGCGAAACGACAGAATATAACAAATCCTGGTCACATAGGAAATTCATGTCACAGAAAAAAAAGCACTTGACAATTTATACAAGGTTGAGTGAAGGCAGCAAAACAAAGGAAAACAAACACGGAAACAAGAACCTTTAAATAAGATGGGTTAAAAATTTGAACTCCCTTAAGGTTAACCTAAGTTTAATAAATCAAGCTATTTTCGAAATTAAAACCAATGTTGTCCGTAGTTTAATAAATATATTTTTTTAAATCGTGTATTCTCCCCCCCCCCCCCCCCCACAAATTAATGTTACCCCAATAAAAAACACACCATACTATATCTTTGCAGTAAACCCACATACAAACAGTGCCGCAACTAGCCTTGACCGAGGAGGGGGGGGGGGAGAAAGTAAAGGCAAAATTTAGAGCCCACAATGTAAGACTAAACAATTTTGGGGTGTAGTTGCTATGCCACTCCCCCACAATAAAATAATTTTTGAAATCATTTATGAGGAATAAAAATTCCTCTTTCTGTTTATTTCTCGTCATGAAACTTCGGGCCCCCAGTCTTGCACTCCACCCCCCACCCTTAATTGAGGGATAGTGCGTACAAATGAAAATAAAAATCTCATATTTTATCTTCCTTTATCTTCCTAATTTACTTCTTCGCTCAATTTAGGAAGCTTTGCCTATGTAGTAGCTGGCATGTTATTTCACATGAACTTGAAACTGAAGTAAACAGGGTCTGACAGTCTGCTTAAGGAAAACTGCTGGCCAGTAGCCAGTGATTTAGGATGAAGGCGAAGTCGGTGAGTTGACTTTGCTGAGCGTTGACGACGAAAACATGACAAGGAGAAACCCCATGGCAGAAACATGGCATCAGAGCACAGCATGCTTCGCCACAGAAAGTATCCATCCTGCTGCTACTTCAATAATATTAATCCAGCAAAACTGGCAGAAAGACAGCTGAAGGAACAGTTTCTGCCGTGGCGGGGAGGAAGTTTCTCTCCCTGCCACAGGATTTTATCTCAAAAAGGAAGAGTGAAAGTTGTAAAACCCGCTACAACGCCTCAACCCTTTCTATAAATTCAACAGTATCTTGATATTTGTGGCCGTGGAGATTGGTCATTATTTTGAAAAGGCTCAAGCTTTGCTAGGGAGATTTTTCCCACTTGATGACATAAGTCATGATTAGTGCTTATCCCTTGTAGCCCGCTATAGTGTTGATTAGGGGGGGGGGGGGGGGAGAAAGAGAGAAGCTAGTACTAGCTAATTTCACGAAAATAAAATCTGTCCATAACAAAATCTTGTTAAGCATAGCAAGTGAAAGCATTATTCTTCATCAGATGCCTGAAAAATGAAAACAGCTAGAGTCTTTAGCTGTAGGCCTAAACACATGCTGCCACTTTCCCACATACACAATATCTAGACAGGATGGATGGTGAAGTTTGTCATTGAATTGTGGTGGGTTGACACACTACCATGTGGCTTAACATACCGATGCCTAGTTCTCTTGTGGGTGTAGGTAGGTAGACCTTCATCTTTCAGCAATATTTCAACAGTGTTTTACATTGTTATCAAATTGTTATAACATTGTTTCTTATTATTAAAGGACAGTTTTCACCCATTTTCACTTGTAAATTACATTCTTTCGTCAGATTTTTATGAACTCCTAATTACAAAAACAATGATAGAGATGCACTGCAAAAACAGTTTATAAATTAACCAAAGAATTTCCTGTTTTTAGAAAAAGTGCATCTCTTTTCTGTTTACAAATGGCCCATGATGTCGCCGCTTCCACAAATAACGGCAGTTTTGAAACTGTATGAGTGTTTCTATTTCTAAGGTTTCTACCAATAGTAGAGTAATTTTGGGGAGAAATTGATCCCTGAATGAAGAAAGCAAATTCCTTGGCGGGTTAATAGCCCTACATATCCTGAACGTTTTCCGATAGGGAGACCAAAAAAATCTCGTTCCGTTTAAAGATGGCGGCTGCCTACAATATTGAAATTTCAATATTTCTTCTTCTATGAGACCAATTTTGAATTTCAATATGTCAAATTAAAAAGGTAATTTAATGTAGAACGTTTTATTTCCTATGAAGTATTACTATTACATATTTCCCAATTGTTTTACGTTGTAAACTCGAAAATGTAATAATTAACGGTGTTTGTGGGACACTTTCTCGATCATCAAGCTTAATCCGAATCAGTAATATATTATTAACCTCAAGAAACGTGATTCCCGTTCTTTTGCCTTTATTTTGACGTCTAGAAAATGTTTATTTGACACATAGAAACGGAGAAATGGTAAATTATAGTCAGTGTTATTATGGTAGCAATGCAACAATGCACCATGATAATTCTTTGTCATTCTTGATTTTGAATATCTAAAGATACTCAGGACGAGGGGGTCAGGTGGACCCAGGTCTGTACCCAGGTCTGGCCACTCAAGGGGCCCGCACGGCCAAAAAAACTTTTTTTTCGTAACTGTTAGTTTGGATGACTATGAGTAAAGCGCTCGATTTTGTGCATATTGTGAATTTTTTTCTTCCAACAAACAAACACTCCAATCCAAAGGCAATGAGCACGGAGTAGGAGCACTGCAGTGCAAACCTGTCAGCTTGTTAGGCAGAGAAGCCTTCAAAAGCAGCAGCCCGGATTAACGAATGAACCAACTCGTTACGCACAATGATGGCCGACGAATATTATAACATAGTGTAACTTTTTTTTTACGATCCCAGTCCGGGAAGAGGGCCCCGCTGTTGTAGTTAGTCCCGAGCCCGTAACTTTTATGTGAGGGCCCTGAAGATACTTATAAAAAATATTCCAGATAATTGGTTACAAACTAAAATACAAAACAAAACTCTGTCAATTTAATGACCTAAGAAAGTTGAAGATTTCGGCGGTAACAGCACTAACATCAAAGGACGTCAGTTCTTAAACAACCTTCGCAATTACTATATGCTGTTCACGGCGAATGTGATTTTAGTCTAGTTGCCCGCTCTTGTAACATTGAAAGAAGGACAACTAATATTTTGACTTACTAGCTACAGCCCGTGTTACGCACGTGTGATGTTGGATGTACCGTTTGCAACATTGGTACGTAGGGTGCCACGTGGCATTGGAAATATCCAAGATCAAACGTCATAAATGACATTTAAAAAATGGCTTTTTGGCTGCAGCATTTAAACCATTCATCTGATAGAGAAAACAAACCAATTACATAATACCTTCAGAATAAAATTTCGTACAAAAACGGTCCCATTCGATGTTGGTAGTTCTAATTAAGATAAATAGGTGTAATTATGCTCAGATAAGTGGCGGTAACGTGTATTTTGCAAAAAGGATAATAAAAACGGTTTATCATAATTAGGACCTAAGCTACAGCAGTTTCTCTATACTGTGGCACTGTATTTTCTGCTTCTATTCACCTCACATTACAATTGTAAAGTGTTTCCGTTGCAATTCTAATTAAGATAAATGGATGTAATTACGCTTAGATGAATTTTTGAAATGTATATTTTTCAACAAGGATGATAAAAACAAGTTTCATAATTAGGAGCTAAGCTATAGCTGTTTCTCTATGCTGTGGCACCATACTTTCTGGCATCTATTCACTACAACTTACATCCTTAAAAGTGATGCAGTGGCAGTTCTAATGACGACAAACTAGTTTTATTACCCTCGTTGGGAAATATACATCTCCATCTTTCATCTAAATAAACATAAATACACCCATTTATCTTAATTAGAATTACCAACGTATTATACACAAACATGAAACGCACACATGCCATTGTATGTGTAAGGTACACAGATGACGTAATAGGAGTTAAATTACGTCAAAAGATTTAATTCTATGCAAAATATGAATGGAAATTTTTTTCTGAAGGTATTATGTAATTGGTTTGTTTTCCATCAGATGAATGGTTTAGATGCTGCAACCAAAAAGACATTTTTTAATGTTATTTATGACGTTTGATCTTGGATATTTCAAATGCCAAGTTGTACCCTACGTACCAATGTTGCAAACGGTGCATCCAACATCACACGTGAGTAACACAGGCTGTAGCTAGTAAGTCATAAAATATTAGTTGTCCTTCTTTCAAGGTTACAAGAGCAGGCAACTAGACTAAAATCTCATTCGCCATGGCCAGCACATAGCAATTGCTAAGGTTAGTTTAATGTAAGTTGTTAGTGCTGTTACTGCCGAAATCTTCAACTTTCTTAGGTCATTAAATTGACACATTTTTCTTGTATATTTTAGTTTGTAACCAGTTATCTGGAATATTTTTATACGTATCTTTAGATATTCAAAATCATGACTGTATGGATAATAACACTGACTATAATTTACAATTTCTCCGTTTCTGTGTGTCAGATTAACATTTCTTAAACGTCAAAATAAAGGCAAAAGAATGGGAATCACGGTTCTTGAAGTTAATAATATATTACTGATTCGAATTAAGCTTGATGATCGAGAAAGTGTGCCACAGCCATCATTAATTATTACACTTTCTAGGGATGCACTGAATATTCAGTAATTATTCGGTATTCGCCCTATTCGGCCAAAAATTCAAGTATTCGGTATTCGGCCAAATACTGATTTTGGCCGAATGCTGCTATTTGGTATTCGGCCGAATGGTGCTATTCGGTAGTCGGCCGAATACTGATTTTGGCCGAATAGTGATATTCGGTTTTCGGCTGAATACTGATTTTGGCCAAATAGTGATATTCGGTATTCGGCCGAATAGTGTTAAGATTTGTTGGTATTCGGCCGAATATTTTTTAGTATAAATTTATGTAATTGTGTGAATGTAGGAATGTTTAGCTAAGCATTTACTTTTTGGTTTGTGAGGAATTGTCTTCTGACATTTCTAAAAGAATGAAAAATGATCAAATACGTTTAAATTGCAGGTATTCGGTCAAGTATTCGGCCGAATAATTCGATATTCGGCCTATTAGGCCATTATTCGGCATAGAACCGAATAATTCAGTATTCGGCCGAATATGTAACTTGTTTGGTGCCGGGTATTCAGCAGTTTAACTATTCGGTTGTATATTCGGTATTCGACAAGTTGAGTTTTCGGTATTCGGCAACTTAAGTATTCGGTTGTACATTCGGTATTCGGAAAATTTTGTATTCGGTGCATCCCTAACATTTTCAAGTATGTACGTAAAACAATTGGAAAATATGTAATACTTCAAAACGTTCTACGTTAAATTACCTTTAATTTGACACTGAAATTCCAAAATGGTCCCATAGAAGAAGAGATATTGAAATTTCAATATTGTAAGCAGCCACCATTTTTTTTTGACCGCCATCTTTAAACGGAACGAGATTTTTGTGGTCTCCCTGTCGGAAAATGTTCAGTGTATGTAGGACTATTAACCCGGGATTTGCTTTCTTCATTCAGGGATCAATTATCTCAAAATATGCCCCAAATTTGCTCTACTACAAAAAGAACATGCTGTCCCCACAAAAAATGTACTCCTTCACAGGGTGAAATGCATGTTCTTTTTAGGAAGACATTGATCCTTGGAAACAAACTCTTACAGTTTAAAAACTAGTCGCTGAAAGTGTTGAAAAGCTGCAACGTCAACGTGAACAGAAAAGAGAACATTTCTTAAAATCAAGTTGCTCTCACCCATAGAGATCTCTAGACAGACTCTTTCGCACTTGTTTGGGCTTGTCGGTAGAGAATACTCTGTGGATGAGAGCGTAGGTACCTTGCTGGTGATAAATTTTAAAATAAGTTCAAAACCAGACTGGCTTCACCAAGCTGAAACGCAGAAACTACTGCTTTTATGGGGAACAATTCTACTGGATGCACTAGGCCTATTAATGGCAGTTGATCACTTAAAATCAAGCTGCTGTCGTCGCCCACAGAGATCTCTAGGCAGACTTGCTGAAGCCAGTCCAGTTTTGAGCTTGTTAATTTACCACCAGAAAGGTGCCTACACTCTTATCCACAGAGTATTCTCTAGCAACGAGCCCAAACTAAGGCAAAACAGTCTTTCTAGAGATCTCAATGGGTGAGATCAGCTTGACTTTTAAGTGATCAACTGACATTAACAGGTTTAACTATGGGTGTCTTAACATTCAGTAGACTGTAGTGTAGCCCCATGCAAGCAGTAGCTTCTGCTTTTTAACTTAATGAAGCCAGTCCGGTTTTGAGCTTAAGGGAATATTTTTCTAAAAACATGGACATTTTTGGTAGGACTAATGGTATAAAGTTTTGACATGACGTTTTGAAAGGGCAAGCCCTCAGTCAAAACTGTCCTAACAACTGACAACACAACATTCATATTTAAGGGTTTGAATCCCAAATGCAAGAATGAAATAAAGCAGCATTCGGCTATTCGATGTGGGCAAATGCTGCAGAGAAGCAGCTGCAAAAGGGGGTGGTTTGAGGTAGCAATAGCAAAGAGTGAATACTGACAGGCCACTGGCTGGGCAGTACGGATGCATAAATATTCGATAATTAGTCGGTATTCGGGCTTAATTCAAGTATTTGGATTTGGCTGAGTATTGATTTTGGCCATAGAAAGGTATTTGGCCGAATAATGATATTCGGTATTTGGCCGAATAATAATATCGGTATTCGGCCGAATAATTTTTTTATATAAATTTATGCAATTTTGTTCATGTAAGAACGTTAAGCTAACCATTTTGTTTTTGGTTTGTGAGGAATTGTCTTCTAACATTCCTAAAAGAAGGAAAAATTATGGGCAATTACCTTTTATCAACGAATAGAAGACTGTAGACTGAATGAAGGGGAGGGTAAGTATTTCGAAAGGCAAAAATGCGTGTTTATACCGTTACCTCCATTTCGTCATGTTTTATCATCGAGAAACCTGCTCAACTAATATGTTTACCCTTAATATCATACGTTTAATTGACTGGTATTTGACAACATTCGGTAAACCATTCGGCCATTAATTGGCACACGACCAAATAGGCATACTTGACCGAATACTATGCCAATTACCAGTAAATTTGGTATTATTTGGAATGTCGGCAATTGGGTATTACAGTGGCTATAATCTTGACATTTCGTAAAAACGATAACACTAATATCACCCACAAGACACACAAAAAAATATAGTCTTAAATTTTCGAAGAAACACTGTTATTCGTCTTCAGAAGCAACATGGAAAAAACGTAGTAAATTTGCTGTCTACACGACCAATCGACCATGTTGCCAGCAAATTTACTCCGTTTTTTCTTTTTGATTCAGATGATAAAAAACAGTGTTTCTTCGAAAATTTAAGAGACTAGTTTTTTATGTCTTGTGGGGTTATTAGCGTTATGGTTTTTACAAAATACCTAATGTTCGCTATTCGGAAGAGGCATTTTAAATATTTGGTTGTGTATTTGGTATTCATCAAGTTGAGTACTCGGTTGTATATTCGGTATTCGATAAATTTTATATTCATTGCATCCCTATGTTGGGCAGCGTGCTGCAGAATGGCGTGCTGCAGAAACCAAAAGTAGCAGTGTTCTAGTTTTCATTTAACCTTCAAACTATTACTCGATGCGATTAACTTGGCAAATGTTTTGGTGTGTTGATATCACTCCTTTGAAGGGCCGAACCGTTCGTAACTTGGCGGTTCCTTTTACCAGTTTTGGTTTTTGATATGATTTACTCTAACTCTAAATGGAGAAAAAATATGTTCAACGCTAAGAAATACAAAAAAAATTAAAAATTAAAAATTTTAGTGTAACTTCTACATCAGGGAGTATCTTACAAATCCCATTATTTTTGACGGGTAAACAGGTAGTCAATTGATACATAACATGTCTGTGCACATTTAAGTTCTTGGGAAATTTCTGTTTCGTTTGTCAGGTACACGACTTTAACTACAGGTTGTCGTAAAAGTAGTCTTCTATTTCCATATTTTGCTTCATACGTTTTTTAATGATAAAAATGTCAGCTAGGGGGTTATAAGATCGCTTCGACTTCATTTTTTTTTTAAATCCGGGATCCATCCTTGCCGCCTCCCAAGTCCCCACCCCTCCCGAAGCGTGGTGCCATACATAAAACAAGTAAAATATTAATTTCTGCTTCTGCCCTAATTCACAGTAATCTCACGAAATTAAAGCCCAATTACTGCATAATTGAAGTTGTTACAAATCTAGAACAACATTTCAATTTCATTTTCGGCTGGTGGCGCACACACACACACTTCTGCTCTCTATGTGAAGGTTGGCTAGCGAGGCATTGATAAGCACGCAATCTGGCTCCCGTTTACGACTTTACGCAGCTGTTGCGTTTGTCTTGGAATAAAATCATGTTCAAAGAAAGTGAAGGTCATGCTGTTGTACGAGCTTTTCATTCAATGCTCATAATAGGGCCGAGAGGCGGGCAAAATGACTGAACTCATGGCTGAACATTTATTAGTCATCGTGCAATGCCAAGGCTGGTCTCCTAGCTAGCCCACTCCTAGCTTCTTCCCAGGATGTGGACAAGATAAAAAAAACTAATTATGAGGTGTACCCTCAATAAGGATACGGGATAAACTGAAATTGGCTGAAACAAGTCAGGAAAGCCTGGAAAGCAATGTCCGAAATGAGACTTTTGCTTTATGTAGGCTATAAATCTTCAACGAAAGACGTTTTTTTTTTTTGCTTTGGAGTAAGGGTAGGACTAGAAAAAAAAAAAGGAGGGAGGGGGCGAATTTTTCCGGATTCAAAACCCTATTCTGTATCTGAAAATATGGGCCCTTCTTTTCGAAAATATGCCGTTGTGTAGTCACAATGCTGCTCGTAAATATTTTCTTTTATCATGACTATACTGAAGCAACGTTTTAAGTTCTTTCTGCAAATTTGTTTCTTCATAATGATGGAAATTTAGACTCTTAATCCCATTTCGTACTCAGCATTGTAACACGGAAAAGAGGTCTCTATTTTTTATTTTCTTTGTTAAGCAATTAGAAAATGTTTTGACCCAAGGCATTTAGACGCAGTAATGCCACAGACATAGCAGTTACACGTTTTCTTTATACATCATGAATATGTCTTTCCTACTGCAAAAAAGAAAAAAAAAAATAGAAGCTGAAAGGCCAGGTTTGTAATGCTGCACATTGTATGTTGCTATAGCATTTCATTCGGTCAGGATGTGCACAGATCTATGCAGTAAGAATAAACCCTTTAGCTCACTTTACACTATCACAGGTTAAGTAAGCTACAACATGATTAATGCATAAACAACTGTATCCGAAGTCCAGTCGTCTAGTTATCTTTAGCTATCACCTGACAAGCATTTGACGAAAACTGATAACAGGTATCGCGTATTCACTATCTGCCAGCACTAATAAAGAGACAGTCATGGACGAAAGGAAAAGTCAAACCCTTCTCCAGTTAAAAAAAATAATACTGAAAAAAGGGTTTTGGTCGTTTTAGACAACTTATTTCATTACACAACACCCTTGGTCGCCGCATGGCAAACGTCACGAGATACTAAAATAGGGAGGACAAAAACTTCCAAGAGCAATATGTAAGGGCTCCCGAGGACCCCCAGCAATACAGCAAGCACAGTTAAGTGGTTATAGAGTCGTTATCTCCAAACCAACTCCAATCTACCGGACTGAAACCAACGACTGACCAAAGACATAAGAAACTTGAAAAAATTCCTTAGAAAAGAAATAGTCGAATTAACTTCTTTTCAACTGTTCATCTCAGGCTATCTCAGAATGGAATGGAACAATTTTGCTAGGGAATAACCTAGAATCTTTTACGTGGCACAATCGACATGAGCGTGACTGAAGTGAAATCCTTAGAATTGCTACATCAGCATCAACATAGGCTACTGAATATAACCAAATGCTGAGTATGTAGGCCTAACAGCAAACTTAAAACTGCAGAAGACTGGTTATGGGCGCGGTTGATTTGGCTGCTGAGAACTCTCGTCATACTGTTGTAAAAAAAAGACCTTTTCAAATTAAAAAAAAAGCCATTGGTTTTCATGAAAGTACAAAAGCTTCTTTAATTTTCGATGTCCTATAACTGCATGATGAGTTCTCTACAAATGGTTGATAATTGCAACTAGAATCAACTAAAAATTATCAAAAAACAGGCTATGTAATTTGTGTATAAATTTATGTTTGTATACAAATTGTGCCTAAAATAAAGACAGAAAAAGAATGGCCCAGATTGTTTAATAGAATTTGTCACTGTTTTGCTTCTGGCATACTCCAAAAGTAGAAAGAAGGAGCTGTTGCCATATGAGAAATGCAGAAACAACGACAAGGCTTCCACTTTAGGGAATTCTGCCACATTCTACAGGAGTTTTTCAACAGTCAGAGGTTTGCGCACTCTCTCATTTAATACCCAAAGTGCGAAAAAAACTAAGTCGGCCATATTGAGTCTTGCAGTCTACCATATTGACCACGCAAAGGGAAACATATCATGACAAGGAATTTACCAACAATGTTCACTATTACCATCAATCTATTTAAATTTCTATTTCACTGTTGCTATGGCCATGCCAGTGGCTGAGCGGTAGAGCTGCAAACTTAGATCTCAAAGTTGAGAGTATTCTCCACTCAGGCAGTCTGAGAAAGTCCATATGTAATGAAAATAGGTTTGGATGATCTGTATAAATTTCACCTTCTCCAAATTTACCTCTCCCTTTTTTTTTTGGGGGGGGGGGCCAGGACGTGGGGAAGAAGAGACAGACTTAAATACAGTTTCATTACTTTAAGCCATCTGCAGTTATGAGAGATGGCTGGTCGCGCTGAAATTACCGTATGCAATTGTTATAGAGTTACCAATCAACCCCCCCCCCTCCCCTCCCTGGGTACGCAATCAATAGGAAGAGCCCCTGAATTGCTTGGATCTTCTAATGGGAGTAGTTTGAAGGGAGGGAAGAGTATGCATACAGATTCTCCCATGGAAATTTCAGGGCGTCCACTCCCCAGGCTTGATCGTCCCCGACTGGGCTGATGAACTGGGAAGTTTGGCACTGTGTTTCGTGGCGAGTGCCCCAAATGTTGACGAGAGATTTCGCAGATGGACTTTCTTTAGAGGCCGTTCCCCGGATGGTGGTTTCAGACGAGAAAGTGAGTCAGCAATGACGTTGTGGTTGCCAAAATTTGGAGGGAAAGGATGATTGTGTTCAGAGACGGACAAAGTTTGAATATTTCTGACGTGATGTGATGTAGTTGACGGGAGTAAGTGCCTCCTTCCTTCCGAATGGAGGCTACTGCCATGGTGTTGTCCGTTTGAACCTGGACTACCTTCCCAGTGACGAGGTGACAAAAGTGGTTAAGGGCAAGTCAGACAGCTTTTAATTCCAGAACGTTGATGTTGGGGGTCCATGAGTCGAAGATTTCGTGGTGATTGATGTGGGCGCCCCCACCCCTATAGGGAGGCATCTGTCAGAAGATGGAGATCCGGCTGTGGTTCGTGACGAGAGACGGTTTGAGATAAAGTTTAGAACGTCCGACCACCGCAGTAGGCTGTCGTGTGGAAAGGTGTCGTTCGTTGAGATCCTTGTAGAGTTCGGATGTGAGAGATTTCTCCAGATGTCGATGCGAAAGTGATCCTTCTGGTCGAGGAAGACGTAATCCATTTCTGCATGTATGAATTGTTGTGAGAGGAAGCAATTGGGTTAGGCTGTGATTTGCAGTGGAAGCATCGGATAGCCCTATCCATGAGGTGTTGATTTGACGGAGCGAAAGCGGTGAATTGTGACGAGGGGCCAATGACGAATGGATGTGAGAGTGTCGAGACGAATGAGAACAGATCGAAAGGAGACTCCGCCGATCAAGACAGGGATTTCGACAAGTGAGACTTGGTTTTCTTCTTCTTTGGTTTCTTGCTTTGGCGGAGGGTAGACCTAGAAGGTTGACCCAGGGGACAGGCGAAGTAGAAGGCGAAAGTGGTGCGAAGGAGGGAGCGAAGAGATCCATGCCGTGGGTGGTGGAGGTTTCGGCGACGGGCTGATAACAATGTCCGGGTCAACAGGTGGAGGACTTGCGGGCGAAGGAGAAGCCATCTTTGGAGAGGAGTACTTCGGTGCGGTCTTGGATCGAGCCATGAGCCATAGTCTTCGGCGGCAGGCGACTTGATCGAGGCGATGACGGGCGAGTTTGAAGAGGGAAAGATACGACCGTACTGGGGCACGCTGGAGGGAAAAAGATGACACCTGGACGCTTTTATAGAGAGGCTACGCACGCGATGCGTAGACCGGGTCATGCAGCTGGTCGGCTCTAAAGAACCTCCAGGGAAAGAAAGCATCCTTGGGAAGGAATGCTAAAATTCAAAGGTAATATAAATTTCCGAAAGGTAATTAGAATAACTATTAGGCCTATTATTTGTGTCTAAAGGAAGAGAAGTAATGTGTTACTTCAAAAAGCTAAATTTACCGCAGCCAGCCGATCAAAATTGGTTTCTATATCCTTACTAGGAAATATACACTACCTGTAAATTTGCATTCCTTTCTTCAAAAGGTTTCTTCCCCGGAGGATTTAAACTGTTTAGACACATCCAGCTTTGCAACCCGTCTGTGCATGTGCAGGCACAGACCCTCCTAAAATGGTGTAGAGGCGATAGCCAATCATCTTACTTTCCTCTTAATGTGTCATAGTGGTGGCTCAAGAGGACAGGTAGGGTGGGTACAGGTACTGTATATTTCCTAGTAAGGCTATAGAAAGTAATTTTGACCGGCTGGCCCCGGTAAATTTGGCTTTCTATTAGCCGTTTCAAAAATATACACTACCAGTAAATTTGCATTTACAGTAGACCTCGTCACTGAGGTGGTAGGCACCACATGACGGGTATCCCAGGGTTGCGAGTTGGGCCCCTTTGGAGGGTGAGGCTAGGCAGAAAGTAAAGCGCTAAGGCTGTCTGCAAGCAAGGATGAGTGTTCCAAGAAGCTGTAGCGTGGTGGCGAAAGGAACATTCAGTTAATGAAAAGGTGAGAGAAATAACCTAAGTGAGGGTACAGGCTTCTTGCTTCTTATTCATTGAAAATCCGAAAGAAAGGGTTACATGGTTCACAGCACAGAGTGGATTGATGAATGACAGTCTTAACGGAGATTATGGTTGAACAGTGATGTCAAGATGAGGTTCAGGTTGCACCAAGGAAATTGTTTGTTGATTGAACTTAAGATTAGAATGTTAAAGTGATGCTGATTCTTCTTCATTAAAATTAACGGAAGGAACGAGTGGGCTTCATCTTCAGGCTCGGTGTGCGTTGGAGAGTGACTGGATGGAGGAGTGCTCAGGGCCTTTTATGATGAGGAGAGGAGCATCCGTTCCAACAGAGAGTGATGAGACTGAATCGAAAGATATGAAAAATTTAAGGGCGAGTAGAGAAGGTAAATGTGAAGCCCTTTGCCCTAAAGCAGCAAGAAGAGACAAGGAAGAGTGTGGGTTTTGGTAGAAGACAACTTCTTCGTTTCTGCGCGACAGGGGAGAAACACATCACATTGTCAAATTGTCTCAACTGGCGCGCCACTTGCTTAGTAGGGGGCATGGCCAGGTGGGCACGAATCCATTCTTTGGCGACAGAATTATGTTGAAGAAGGTTCAGGGAGGAAGGGGGCGAGACCCTATTTGCACCTGGATTCGTCGAAGGATGGTGTGAGATAGGGTTGGAGGTTGAGGTTAGCACTGGTTCCGGGGCTTTAGGAACGGAAGTTTCCTGAACAACAGGGTGCAGCACAGACGTGGATGTCGTGGGAGCCTTGGAAGATTTACGAATCTGTGGCTGGGGGGGGGGGGGGGGTGTAGTTTGAAGGGCCTCATGGCAGCGGATGGTAGGGAGGGTTTCCTGCCCAAGGTGCCGGATCTTGGAAGCGGAGATAACTTTTCATATGAAAGTCGGCGAGGTGAAGTTTCATCCGAAGCTTGGTGGTCTACGGTCAAGTTGGCTGCATTAAGCTTAAGTTTGGATTCTCTTTCTTTGGTGTGTTTCAACTTTGACCGAAGTTGAGAGATCAGGGATGCTACTGGAGAAGAATTCTTTCCCAGACATTTTACACCGCCAGAAAATTAGTGCAGGCACTTCTTCAGAAGTGAACAGATGATTTTGATATTACCGAAGTTCGGTATATGGGTCAAAGTCTTGGTTGGAGACGAATCATGGCAATCCAAACCAA
>JAHWFP010226710.1:0-22827 GCA_023313725.1 Lithobius niger
ACGATGGTGATGCTTCCAACCAGATGAGATTGAGGTAATGATGATGCGCACCTAAAATTTACTAGCGAAATTATGATGAATAAGGTGCATCTGTCCACGGACGGGACGAGGTCGTGCATTCACAAAGGGGGGCTAACGTCACTTCCGGCGATTTGGGGTGGGTAAGATGTAGAGGGAGAGTCCCTGGGGTTAACTTAGATTTTACACGGAATTTGGTAGAATTTACATGGTCCGATGGATAAAATTTACATGGTTTGGGTTGTAAGGGGAGTATGAGTTGGTGATGACTCGTGACCTTGACTTTTGATCCCATGATCTTGACTTTTGAACACGTGACCTTGACCTTGGTGTCCTTCACCTTTCATCTTGATCGAGTTTGACCTTGCCCTTTGATGTTGGATGTGACGTCATCAGAGGTCACATAATGGGAAATGATTTCATCTGAGGTCACATGACCGGAAGTTATGGCATCAGAGGACACGTGACAGGAAGTGATGCCATCAGTGGTCACGTGACCGGAAATGACGTCATCAAAGGGGGCCTATCACGTCATGTTCGTTCAGTCGTTCTTCCGACCGTTTGTGTGTGGCTCGAAATTTTCTTTTTCCCTACTGAGGACCCACTGCTAACCATCCAGTCTTTGCCACCGGTAAACAGCTGAACCAGCTTAAAACAGCGATCCCCATGTCTGAGGGCTGTGAGAGGTAACACCGCTCATGCCACTCGTCTCCCTAGTACAACTCAACCAGTTAACCTTTGGGCCCAAAAGCAAGCACTCACCACCAGTCTGCCACTCAGTTCAACAGCTCAACCTGTGATTGGTGACTGAAAGCAAAAACCCACTGAATGCCACCAGCCTTACTTACGACTCGAACCAGTTCAACTAGCTTAGATTAGCAAATCTTCAAGCCCAAAAGTAAGTGCTTACCACCTAGTCTCCCAACTCGGTCCGAACAGCTCAACCAGCTTTAATCAGCGATCCCGGAATTTGAAAGCCAAGAGGACTCACCGCTCACCACCAGTCTTACCACTCGGCCCAACAACTCAACCAGCTTAGAACAAAGGACTGTACTGTTCATCAGATTCAATTATGCTTTCGCCCTGCTGGACCAGCCAGAGGTGATGCAGCATTCAGTGGGTATAACGGATCTCACACCTCAGTCAAAGACGTCAGCCTTCCGTTTTGCAGCATTGGGTTTAGTTTGAGAACTTCCCTACGACTGACACAACTACACTGTCTCCACACACTGATTGTGTTGCACTCCACATTTACGTTAAGACTTGTAACCAAGTGAGGAAAGCTTAGGATTTTGCACAAAGGATGTACTTGAGGAACAAAAGCCTGTTATGATACTGATTGCATACCTGCTACTCAGCCAGTACGTCCGAAAGATTCTGTAGACTGATGGGACAATTTGAAGACCGACGAAGCAACATGATTGGTAGGCCATGAGACACTGTTGTTCTTTCCCTGGCATATGGTACTTTCCTGAAACGTGGCATTATTCCGTTTCCTCACTCAATCGATCTTCATTGTCCAAGCACACAAAAACTCCAGCTACAAACAATCAATACAGATGGTCAATAACACACTTCACATTCAAGTCAAAGAGATGCCTACGGGACTCAGGATCTCACATTTAGCACTTACTCAAGAAACGCAAAGTGTACTCGCCACATAGCCAATGTGCCCGAGAGATTCTTCAGAATCATGGTGCAATCGAGGACTAACAAAGCAATATTATGGGTAGACCCTGCACAGCTCTTACTATTTCCATCTTGCGTAGTACTGTCCTGATTCTCTCACGTGAAGTCAGTGCATCCCAAATACAGAGGGACAGCAACAAACAGCCGAGTGGTTACGGTGTGTCTGGAGCTTTTCTCTCCAAGCTCGTGGCTACTATAATTGCATCACCAGGTGTGGGTTGATGGGGAGCATCATCTTTATACTTCGTTCGTGGAGGGGCTACAAACTCTCCACGAAAACGAACGTGGGCTAAGCATCCTGTCGAGACTTTCAAAGCATCAATCCAGTATTGGATTAGTGGGAAAGACCAAAGGGGTGGTATTCCTACCAACTCTCATTGCGATCATTGTAAATTTCAAGCTTCCCTGTGAGGCCACCAAGACTACATCACTCGCCATGCGGTAATCAGTGCAGCATCATGGCGACCCGCAGCATATTGCGGGCAGACACGCACAAGGTGGGCCAGACTTGGGATCCCGTCAGGCCACTCTTGTACCGAGCCCCAACTGGCCGACAAAGAAGGAGACCTCGAACTTCCGGTTTGACATCCTAGATTTTTCTGAGTGTCTGAGATCTTTCTTTTAACGTGTTTCTACATTTCTTAGGACACCTACAATGAGAGACCTTGATCCTTCTGCAGGTTCACGTACGGTGTTTTCCAGATAAATTAAGGATTCTTCCTGACCAGATTTTTGGTGTAGCCTTTTCACCATCAAAAATAATGAATGTTCCTTTATGCTATTCCTATCAAGTCTCTTCACAAAGCCAAACTAGAGTCAGGCTCAACAGAGTCTTCTTTCTCCACTGATTTTGCCAAGCTTGTTCCTTTGGCTGTGGTTTTTCTAGATATTAGGTAGGGACAGAGAACAACAACCACGGGCAGCTAGATCAAGAAGCATGTAGCTGGCAGCAAGCATTATTTAGGCTGCTGTTCTGGCAAGGAATTTCCCGGTAGGGACACTGCTCGTAAGTATAAAATTTAACATTAAAACTTAACTATGACGACGTTAAAAAGTGACGATATAGTATATACACAATGCATAATATAAAATATGTTCTAAAGAGTTTAAAACGTCCACTGACTAGGTAACCATGAACTAGAGAAGAATCCCTATTCGGGCTCAAAGCACCATCACATATGGGTATTTAATGTACCTGTCTTGATTGAGAACCAACTCTCTGAGGGTAAGGTGTGTCTGTCTCACGATCGCATGACAACTTCCCATAACAACAGGGTAGACCTAGACAGTCCTTGCTTTGAAGATGCAACTTACTGTTTCGACCAACCAATTTTACTTGTTGCATTTGTGCGTATGTGTGGACTATGACAGCTAGTCCGGTGCAATTAGCACTTTAGGTCGGAAAAAATTCCCACAAAGATGAAACTTTGCAGATATGTCCAGAAATACTACCCGAGTAACAGACTAAAAGTCCCCTAAAATCCCACTGGAGTTTTCGCTACCATTTTGAAAAAATGGCCACTGTCGGCTATCAAGTTGTATATTTTCTTAAATATTGCACGAACTATCACTCCTACAGAAAATATTATAGAGAAATGAATTGAAGATAGCAAAAATCTTTACAAGAAAGGTCCTTCTGATGTTTTCATTAAAAACCAACAGTTTTTTTGCAATCTGCTGGTTTACTGAAAACGTGATGAATTTTGAAGAAATGGCCTCTGCCGTTTCACATCTGACAACCAATTTGCCCCTTTTGTTTCAGTTAGTACATGAATAGAGGAATCTAATAATCCCGGGTCGCAATTTGTCATGCCCCCCCCCCCCGGCCCCCACGGGAGAGGAAGCCTTGAAAC
This sequence comes from Lithobius niger, assembly GCA_023313725.1. Lineage (NCBI taxonomy): Eukaryota > Metazoa > Arthropoda > Chilopoda > Lithobiomorpha > Lithobiidae > Lithobius > Lithobius niger. The sequence goes on from JAHWFP010226710.1 coordinate 3,561, forward strand.
CCTAAATCGTATTTAAAGTATATCACCATTTATTTGCGTGAAAGCTCCTATTTTCTGTTGATTGTTGCAGTGATTTTCGTGTTCAAAGTGCTGTTGAGAGCCCTTTAATATCTCGAAGTGGACATGCTTAGGATTTTATGGAAGGTTGGGATCTATTTTTTACATCAATCCTAATAAAAATTGTTTACCGTAGATAGGGAGCATCCTATGCCCATTTAAAGGTGAAGATGTAATGGCGTAGCAGCAAAACTGTATGGTGATTTTGGAATTCAAAGTGCTCTTGCGAGCCCTCTTACAGCTCGCGGCAAAGTGTCTAAGCTAAACAATAGATCTCAATCTTTCAAAAAATCCTAAGCATTCCATTTCGGGCTATTAGATGGCTCGTAAGAACACTTCGAACACGAAGATCACTATAACAACCAACTGGGAAAAAAAAGGAGTTTTCTCGCAAATTAAGGGTGAAATACTTTGAATACGATTTTAGGGTTCAAGGGTTGCTTTTACGTAAAAAAATGTGTATCACTTTTATGTGCAGAACGTTTTTGCTTCACATTATGCTTTTGATTTGTTGATGGTTAAATAGTTACAGCCCGAAAACCGTTTTTTGGGAGGAGGATGGGGGTATGAAAAATTGTGACTTTGGAATTATTTCTCTCAGAAATTTTTGGTAGGAGTGATAGTTTGTGCAATATTAAAGAAAATCCAAACTTCGTTAAAAAATGGTCTAATTGCACCAGACTAATCCATGACCGCAGCTTTTCCCAGGTCTGAAGACGCAACTGCAATGTCCGGTTGGATTCTCTCCAGATGACAAGAAGATGAATGGTTTAGTAGCTGTCTGCCGTCATGTCTTCAACCTTACCTACCTGGTCTTGGATCTTGTTGTGGCAATTGAGTAGCAGTGCCTTCCTAACCTGTCAACTGACTGAGAAATGGGCCCAGGATGTGGCTGAGAGTTACTGTCGCCATTTTACAGTGACAACAATTCACTGATAATCCAAGATGGGAGGTGGGAAGAACGTCCTGCGTGTGACGTTACTTCATATGTAATTGAAGCACTGAGATTAACTCAGTTGGGGTTACGACAGAATCCCCAAACAATCATTGATTGTCGATCCGATCATCGCGGTACTTAGGCACCCATTTGCCTTGGGTGTTCAATGTTTCCCTTCTCGTACTCTCACCCTTTTGAGAGAGAGCTTGAGTGGCTGAAGGTATTGCCATCTATTGTACCATGGGAAAGAGTGGAATTTAGCTATTACAGCTAGTGATGTCTGCATGTCACTATTACCTGCTCACTTGGCAACCACATTGTCTAGATTCTCCAGCAGGATAAATCTCATGTTGAGAATTGTCGGGGGTACAATCCTAGACAGCCTTGGGATACTGTCTTCTTTGACTCTGGCATAGACTATCAGTAGTCTCAGATGGTAATGGAAGCCACTTAACTTCGGTGTGGACTACCAGGTCAATTCCCTCAAAGGGCCTCTTTATTGCGCTTCTTAACTTGTAATGTAAAAAAAAGATTGGGAGAAGATGTATTTTTAGCATAACCTCCTTCTGATGTGGCTTCAGTGAATAGCGAGCTTAAGTATGGTACCAATGAGCTCAACATATGCATTGGTGTGATCCACAATTACAGGGTGGCATCAAAGTAGTTGATTACTCTGGGACAGACATTGTACCTTCTGTCTGGCCCGACGAGGGGGTCTTGCATGGACAATGTTTTCCTACTTGGCACGATTTGAAAAGTAATACACTTCTCAGGAAAAACGGCCATTCCCGCTCCTGTTAGGTACTGGTCTCTCATATTAATGTGGTTTTGCAGACCCTCTGAGTGTCGCTGCCTAGGACAGTGTCATCTGTGATAGCCATCGTAGATGTCTTCAGCGAATGGTGATACTCGGTTAGAATCTAGCTGAAACTCATCGTCACTCAACTCCAATGCCGCAGTAATTGGGCCGAGACAAAGATCAAAGAGCAATGTAGATGTAGTGTCATCTCGTTTAACTCCACTCTTAATTGGCATGGAATTAGTCGTACAGTCTGGACAGGTAAGAAGAGATCTGGTCTGGCTCTACATGTTAAGAATGTAATTGATAATTGGAAATGGCTCACCTGTGCCTGAAGCACTTGTGAATAAGCAAATTGACACCATGTAAAATGCCTTCACAATTTCCATGAAAGAGCCATGCACTGTTTGTTTCTTTGTCTTTGATAATATTTGTTCCAATAGGAAAAGGTTAATCATGCATCTGGGCTCCATCGTGTAGCACTTCTGCCTCTCATTCAGTGAACCCATACCTTTAAGCCAGCTTTCAAAGACCACATATTACAGCACTAAGAGGATGGAGCCTATCACAATAGGACTCCAGTTTGCATCCCTGTGAAATCATTGAAATCCTCATCTCTTCCTTTGTATATTTGGAGGATTATTCTACTTTTGGTAGCTGGGACTCCACTCATTGTAGTTCGTTTCTTGCCGTTGGATGTGCATGTCGCTCGTGCAGACCTGAGGACGTGTTGAACGATGCTGTTCCCAAGGTACAGGTAGATGGACCTCCACACTCGTACGTTTTGATAATGCGCGATACTGATCTATAAGTGTCTCTGAGCTTGAGACAATTAGAACACCTCTACTTGTATTCAAAACCAGGATTTACTGACCTGGTATGCTACTCAAACCACGGTTACTTTCCAAAGAGAACAGCTGGGCATCGTGGAAATCCCTGCACTGTAAAAGTAAAACACAAAACCACTTTGTTAGAGAAATATTTCAGATGTGATATTCAACTTGAAACGTTCTGACTGAAAGAAACTGGGCCGACCTCTGCATGAAAGCACTCAACTAATCCGCATAATAATTTATGTCTTGGCTTCTCCTTTTTCTAATTAGGAAAAGGAAGCTAAGACACAAACAGCCCATCGTAAGAACCAGAAGGAAATGAAAGCTGGGAGTAGACAACTCTAACTCATACCATAGAATCCGGCACTTGTCGAATCTAAATGGGGCTTCACCACAACACGTAAACCCCAGCTAAAGCAAAAATATCAAATTTTCTTGTCAATTCTGTAGATTATTTTAGTTTATATGCTTTAGAATTTAGGTTTTGTGCTTGATTTTGGTTTATATGCTTGAGTTTATGCAGATAAGTTTGCTTACATGTGGTTTAAAGTCGTACATCGGGTTTGTAAGTTCCAGCGAAACGTAATCTTTGACCTTCGATATAGCTCACACGACTTCTAACCAATCAGAAGGCGATATCGCTTTAACCAATCAGCGGGTAGAACACATTTGCCTTTTATGAGGAAAGCACTGTAGCACATGCAAGACCAACTGAGATAGTCGCTGAATTCCTCGCTCCACTATAGTGAGCGAGCAACGCAGCTTCAATCCCAGTTTGCCTTAAGCAGATGACGCTCGTAATCTGCGGTCACCGTTTGGAACGCTAGGGCTCGTCACAAAATACGAGTAGGCTGGTAGGCCGGCCTATTCGTATTTTGTGGCAAGCCACTGTGGTTTGGAAAGCGAATGACGATTTTTTTCTGAACACTGATTAGGCATGCATGTAAACAATGAGCCCCCTCCCACCCGATGAGACCTTGGTAGACTTTGCAGTTATGGGATTGCTAGCAACAAGTCTTTATTTACAAACAAATAAGTTTGTTTATGTTATTATGTATTTTATTAACTATTCTAAACCTGACGTAATGCGCCTTTTCTTATCGTGCATTACTTCGATATTAGGGAAAATTGAAAAAAGGCCTACAGCGAAAATCATACTTCATTACTTCGATAGCCCATCAAACTGCTGCCTCGTCTGCAGCTCTGCAGCATTCATCCTATGCACTGGTTGCCACCAACTACCCCCACAGTCGTGCAGCATTATTCGACTATACCTACAACAAGCAGTGTAAATAAACATTTTTCTGAGGGGGAATGGGAGCAAATTACACATGTTTATGCCCTCCATCTTTAACCTTCTTTTAGCACCCCCTGCAACATGCACATGCAGGACTATCAGACTCCACTGTTTAGGGTTTGAAAACCTGACGCAGTGTCCACCTGTGGAATTTAGTTTACATGTCAAGATTCTTCCTCTCTATATTCTAAAATTACTTAGCTGCTTTTTTGTTTGGCCTTCACTGACTACGATAAAGACATTTGAATGTACCTACTACGTGTCAAATAATAATTGTCAGCCAGCCATCGCTTCACCTTTCCCCCACACGTTCCCCAAACGTGAAGGAACACCAGTTCTTCCTGCTGCATTGTCTATCTTCAAACATTCGTTATGGTGTACTACTTCTGCTCCACTTACGTAATCAACCTTTTGTCCTTTCCCCCACCTCCCACAGAACGAAGCATACGTAGATTCTTCCTTAGTGTTCCCACTCCCCCGTTCCATATCTACGTCGAACATCTGCCCCTCGTCCCCTCCAACTACTGATTGGCTGCAGGTTGGGGAAGAAGGGGTAGCAGTTTGCACCACTGGCCACTGGAATTTTGAGGTAGGCTGTGAGGTGCTAGGGAGGAGGAGGGGTGAGGCTTAATGGCCCGTCGACAGTAGGTCGTTAGCACCAACCTCAGTCACAGTGCAGCGGTCCGGGAGCACAGTCACAGTCGCATGACAGTGGTGTTTCAGGGCTGCTAGGCTGCTGATGTAACTTACTGCCAGACAAACGTGTATACAGGCAGAGTGTAACTCATTTCTTTATTTAATTTTGCCTACGATATTTTGTGAAATGAGCACCGGGGGACTTTATTTTCGTGTGCAAAACCCGGCGCTCATAATTTTTGAGAATCGATCAACTAAACTGAAACACAAGTGAATAATCGTTGAGTATGTAAAATAAAGCTAGCTCCACGAAGAAAAACGTAGTGGTAGGTTAGGGGACTACAGTGAAAGCCACTGTACACAAGGCCGTGGGGTCGGGAAGAGGGGGCTGGGACGGGCAATTTTTTAGGGAGGTTCAATCTGGTAATTTATGCTCCTACCAAGGTTTCCCCCTAATAACAACGAAAGACTGAAGTCTAACTTTAAAAGTTTGGACTTTAGAATAAACCGAGAAAGATGTTTTTTTTAAATTACAAAAAGAAAATTACACTTGGATAAGATCTTTGACACTCTCCTCAGTCTTTCTTGCCACTCCCCACCCCACCCCGCCACTGGCTAGCTATGGCCCTGAATGTGCGGCCCTATAATGACACGGCATATTTTTTCAGCTGCAAGGTGGTAAACACTGGATATCACGTAATATGGACCCAGGATGCTATGACGGGAGTTTGTTTAAAACTTTGCTCTTTTAATTGACAGAATGCGTGGGTGTGTTAATGATACGTTTATGTTATTTAAACAGACCATTACATGTATATTTTTTTAAAAGACGTGTGGTTTGTTAGTACGATGGACTAATAATTTCCGAGCTCAGAGAATGCGTGGATGACAAAATATTTGTAAAAAGATTCAAATTTTTTCTTGTGCTACAAAATTAGCGTAGCCGAATAAGAAGGTAGTCTGCTGACGTAGTTGTTAAATTAAACTTTCAAGTACTTTGACTTATAGTATCAAACGATGAATTACAGCTTCGATCTGTATCACTCATTGCCTTTCTGTTCAATCCGATCTCGCTTTCCACAAGCCGTCTTCATGACGGGCAAGTAGTCTGGCGCGTAGCACGCCGACAATAGCGGCAGCAAGCATCCTCCATGTAGTGGATTCGACTTGTAGAACCCGTTACAGGCTAAGCCAAACCACAGACATACAGTGGCTTTTCGAGTGTATTCTTTATATCTGTTGCAATAAACTATGAAACAGGCTTTTGGCCTATTGTAGGCGGAGCGAACAGACCTTTATTTCAAATTTATAATTAGTGTTTATTTTAATGACTGCACCATATTTGTTAATACTCCTTAAAATTCTGGGGAAAATGCTCACTCGACTAAGTTTGGGCTCTTTGCCTTTTGGTGTGACGTACTGCTGTTATTTGCAGGACTTTGTCTTATTTTAGCTTTTTCTTCAAATAGGCTAAAGCTACGTATCATATTTATTTTAATAGGCTTTCGTTTGCTCCATTACTTATTGTCTGTTTAGTTATTTTTAGCTTCTTTCCACATCCGACACGAAAGATGTGAGCTATCGCCGCCGACTAAAAATAAAACGGCACGTTTGTTACGGTGGTGTGGCTGCAGCCGCTAATAATTCTGACATTGTTTTCAACAATAATTACTCCTGTGCAAAGTGCTTTCCCTAAAATACAAATGTTAATAATAAAGGATTTAATTGTAAGCCAAACAATCATCAGATTGATTGATTGATTGATATTTATTGAGCCGATAAGGCCTCAAAGCCATTCGCTCACAACCTTACAACAATACTCAAAAGATTCAGCAGGTTGGCAATGCTGTCACATGTCTTATACTTGACAACTTCACCAACGAAAAAATTGAGGCGCACTTCTATTACGCAGAGAGAGATATTAAAACCATATTATAATCTATCAGTAATAATCACAATATTGCAGGTCAAAAAGTGTTAGCTCTTAGGCCTCCTTTAGCCTTTAGGCCTAATTTTTAGCTTTTAGGCCTAACTTTTAGTTGTCATTTTTATTTCGTAAGAAGCAGTTACGTTTGAGATTAGGCTTAGTCATTAATGCGCCACGGCATCGAGACTATACACGTTGCCGTGGTAACGAAGAATCTTTAAACTATTAGACGCAGGCATGTTGTTGTTTTGTGCTGTGGTGCAAATATACATCGTCTCATATATAGTTTGGTTTTATATATATCACTTTGCTGTGATACGATGATTTAGGATTCATATTTGGAATTCCCATCGCTAGTGTAAATGCTAGTTTCGTTGCCATGCTGAAGGTAATCCCTCCAAGCATTCTTTTTTTTTTCAAATGATGCTAAGGTGTATCGTTAAAGGAATCCTTTTGTTTTTTTATTGTTGCAATGTGCCAGTAGTGGTTAAAATGCGACAATCAAATGTTATTATTTCATTGAATTACGTCGAAAAAAGTTATCAGTTAGAAAAAAGCAACCAAAATTTAATTTGCCCTGTTTTTTAGGTTCACTTGACTACCACCAGCATGGTGTATGCTTCATCGGGATTTCTTAACTATTCACGACTCCAAATATACAATGGTGAATGTTAGAAATAAATTCAAAAATTTGTAATTTCTCCCTTAATAATTGCTCGATTTACGACAAATTTTGGCACAGCAATACTAATTAGAGTATCTAGTGTTGTACCAAATTTTATTTCAATCCGATCTTTCGTTTGGGCTCCACCCAGACTAAAAACTTGCAACCAACCAACGGACCAACCAACCAACAATTTGGAGTTTGGTGTCCGTTATAGGCTACGCTTCGCTTTCTCGCTCTGCCAATAAGATTTCGAGATTTTCCAGTGGTTCTAGAATAACTTACCTCACTCGTTGCAATTTGTTGTAATTTGTTTCATGCATCTACCCGAATTGTCAACACGCGTACGTTACAACGAATGTTCGTCGGCGAAGCGACACATAATGACGCCATTGTTGTTTTCCGTCGAATTGGCCAAATAGTGAGCTGAAACTCAAACCATGGCCCAACGTAGCTTTACTAGACTGTTTGGGTTTGGCTAGATTTTAAAAAGTACTAATCTTATACGAAACGGGATAAATTATAATACATCATTTTTGGAGTAAAAATAATAATTACAATAAAGTTCATAAAACGTAACTTTAAATATTGTCGCTCATCACCAGTTTCTCCATCTTGTGGCAAACGTAGCTACTAGTCGTAGGGCCAAAACTGACGCACGGTGGCAGGGCAACCCGAAAACGCCTGTTATGGAATCATAACAAGTAAGGTACTCCTCGCATACTGCGTATGCTTTATTAATTCACCCCTGGTAGAACCTATTAACTTGATAGCTGAGTAAAGAGTGCCTCATCTTGACAGTGGGTCGCGGTCATGAACTGTGATGCATAGCACCAAAAATAGCTTTAAATGTGTGGTTCGGAATAAATGACTTGGGTTTGATTGTTATTAGTAAACTGTTGTTTTGTCCAGATTCACTTCATTTATCCTTCCTTATCTTTAGGATGTCCCATGTTAATATTCCCCACTTCAATTATAATTACCCAACTTCTTTGAGTAAACCAGTCTTGTTTTACTGATGACCAGTAGCATGGCTTACTACATATCTTTCAAGTCTTACCACTTTATAATTCAGCAATGTTCTATTGCACATTGCTGTATTCCACCAAAACCTTATAAACATTCACGGATTTAAAAAATTGATTGACTTCAATTTATTTCTGTTAATTCAGGTTCCATCAGGATATGCAGCGCTAAGATGTCCTTCTCACATGCACACTGTTTTCGGCATAAGGAAAATGTATACAAAAAAGCATTTCAGAACCGAGTACAACGTATGGTGTCATTTACAATTCAACAGCAAAGTCCACTATCACTCTCCTTGCCAGGAATACGACAATGTACTGACAAGACCAAACCAACAAACTGGAGACTTATCTGGTTTTTCGTTTGCTGCTCATGCCTTTCTGTGTGCACTTACCAAATGCACGAGAGACTGGCATTTTATTTGTCAGAACCAACTAGTGTTGATGTGGGATACAAAGTGCAAAGAGAAGTATCTTACCCTGAAGTACATGTATGCAACCCTGAAAACAATCGTACAGCTGATGTCATGACTGCAATCGCTGCTGATATTCAGCCCTTTGATTGCATACTCATGGTGAAGATTCTCTTGCAGCACACAAATCTAACCAACGATCAAGTTTGGGATGTACTCAATACTTCCCAAGCCCTTCTTAATTTGAGTTTAATAGATGTAAGTAAGTAATAGATGTAAGTAACCGAATTTTCTAACCATTGCATACTAATGAAAACCAATCTCATTATTGTTTTCTTTTAAGGTACCAAAAACTTTTAAAATATTGGTTAATCCATAGCGAAAAAAATTACTTTAAATGCCTAATTCCTGGAGGAAACAACTTTCCTAGATAAAGAAAAATTTGTGTAGAAAAAGATTGGTTAGAAAAATTTCGTCTCATAGCGAAAAGAAAACACATGCATAAACTTACACAGGGAAAAAATATAGTCAAATTACTGCTACACACTACGATCATCAGCTAGTTTCCGTCTCGTAGGAAACAGTTTAGTCATTGTGTTTCTGTGAATGCCTACTTCCACAATGCCAGACACAAAATGCCCTCTTTGGTAGTGGGGATACACAAGAGGCGGAGTTACCAACCAATATTTTTTCATGCCAGTGCGGTTGACTCCCTAAAATGTTAAGGCATTAATTACTGCCCAAATTCGAAACACTGAAGTTAACGTGGATATTAATAAATTTGTAATTTGGCATAGTTTCCCAAAATCATGTTTAACATGAAGCATAAGTACAAGAGTTTGTAACTAAAGCAAGAAAAGGAGTCCTCTCTGCTGACGTAACATACAGGTGTACAAGGTATGTGTTGCGTAGAGGCTAAGATGTCTCAGGGCATGAATATGGTACGCCAACTATCATAAACTTAACTGCTGAGTCAGATGGTGCAAAGGTTTACGTTGCGTCCTTCCTTGCAGTTTGAATCTGAAGACAGGCCTAAGTACCATCATATCATGCCTTCGTAGATGGTAATGTCTTTAAATTAAACCGTATTAAACTTCGGTGTACATACTATATCGACTGAGTGATTGAATATCCTTAGTTTTTCCAGTATCGATTGTGTAAGTGCAAAAAAAATTAACATTGATATGTTTGCATCATGTAAAGATCGTCGAAAAAGTTGATTAAAAATCAGATAACTAAATAAATACATTATGCTTTTAACGATAATTGTCAATTTAGTTCGGTAATTAAACGAATTTGTGCTTTTATTAGAAGTTAGGCAAGACAATGTGTCGGTTATTATACTACATGAAAATTTGCAGGATGGGTTCTTAGTTCATACGACTGTCACCTACTTCTTTCCAAATTAAAAAATTGGCTCCATAAAATATTAGGATTATGTCGGGGATTAGGGGCACTCCACTATCAAATGCTTGCTGCGTTGACGGAGTTGCTGCAATTTGTCAACGGTGAATAGTTCTAGACTATCAAAATGTCTGGGTTTATATACCCTGTACTGCAATGTTCAGTGATGCTTGGTGGAAGGAAAATTAGTACCTTGAACAACATCCAGGGTTCAGAGACTGAGTTGGACCTGAAGGGCATGAAGCAATCCACAGTCTCTGAAAACTATGATATAAGCATGTCTAACGAATATTAGGTCTTGGACAGTTCAGCTAGAGTGAGGCATAGACTGTAAGAGGACATGGAGTCTAACGCTACAATCTCTCGGTTTTACTGAGACGTTTATAATTACCAGTAATGGCCCACCGTTGTGATAAATGGTCAAAGAATCTTTATACCTTAGTTGACCAATTGGGATGTCTCCAGTCCTTGTTCAATTATTTCCATTTTCCACTCTCTTATGTTCCATTAGGTTTGAGTAAGCATCAAGTTCTGTATTCTTACAGTTGGCAGAACCGCTGCTTTACAGGTTGGAATCATCCACTATATCCCCTAAGCATAGCTGGTAAGTGTCTATGTTGGCATATTACTTCAAGCTTAGATTTGGCCGGTATGACTTGGGAAGAATATTAACTAGACCTACTGGTCTTGAAACAGTAATGGTGGATTTGCCATAATCAGCAAATTTTCCCCATCGCCTGCCACACTCATTGAAAGCAGCAGTTCGAGTGAACAAAAAAGGATTCAAAGGGTTTTAGTGAGCGAGCATTCCTTTGGAGTGAACAAAATAACCACACTGACCATAGGAAACCAAGCACCAACTAGACCCTTATACCCTAATTTCCAAAAACTTCTGGTCGCCTAACAGAACTACAAAACCACCCTATACGCCACCATATGACACCCCACGTGGAAAGCAACTTCAACACATCGTACAACACACCACTACTAACAAGTAGTGACACACGTAAAGCATCCTAAAGTTGACACCGAAACTAGAAATGATCCACAGATTCATTTTCTGTGGTGCAGGCACAAAACGGGGACAGACACCTGCCCATAAAATGTAAGTGTGCCCGCAGGTCTAAATGCCCCGTACGCAAAAGCGACAACAGACTGGAATCTGTCCCTTGTAACTGCTCCAAAACAGCAGGCCGTTCAACAAAAAGCCGTACCTCATTTAACCTTCTGCAAGTAGTACTCTCATCCCAAATCGTCTGCCACTGCGAATTCTCAGTAGCCAAGAACACTGACTGCAAATCCTTATAAGCAATAGGACACTGTACGTGGTTCTTTCTAGAACAAAAGCCCTCACGTGTAAGCCCATCTACCACCTTGCTGCCAAATATGACAGAGTGACCTGGTAGCCACGTAATTGACACCTCAACACCCTCTTGCAGGGTCAACAGTAGTTTCCTACTTACATTCACACTGAGTGGCTGATCTACGTCAAGTGACGCGATCGCCCTCTCAGGAAAGCAATACAAGCTCTATAATCCGAGTGGACCGCAAAGCTTCTGACTCCTAGGCAGCTCCCTTGCGGGAGACCTCTATCTGTGGACCATCACTCCAACCAGTAGCCATCTACCTTAGTAGCAAACTCCCTACAGGCAAGTAGGTCATGATTGGAAGTAACAACTGTACATTGACCCCAAGAGCAAACACGGCATGCTCCACCCAATTGACATCCACCATATCATACGCGGTCTTTATATTTAGAAACACGCACACATCAATCTTGCCACCACTCCCACCTGCCGTATGCCTGCCTCCAGAAAAGACTTTCAGATGTCTCCAACAACCATACTAAGCTGCAAACCAAAATCCTTTCATAAACCTTTCTAGCACATGCCAACAGCGTAATGAAATGTTCCCAGGGACACAGCCTTGTAGTTCCGGTAGTTAAAAAACATATGTAGCTCTACGACTTTATGTCACAATGATGGTCATACCTCAGCCAGGGGTTTTGTATTGTTGGTGAAAACTCAGAAATTGCTGTTAAATAAACACAACTAAATTGGATCAGGCCTAGTGCTAGAAACTTAAGGCATAAAATACCCTGGCATAAGTACTCAGGAACGACCACAACCACAACCACAACCACAACCACGACCACATTGCGGCTGTGCTACAATGAATTAAAGCAACAAAAATGTTAGTAAGTATTAACTCAACAGGGAGTTTAGGTAAGATAAGTAAAGGAGTTATTTGGTTAAAATATTAGATTGTAGATCGAGAATAAACATTGTTAACGTTAGTGTCCTTGCATGTATAGCGTTAGTGTAGGTTAAGGTAATATTAGATAATTGTGAGTATATGGCATCTAAGGCCTTTATAACTCAAATGAAAGTAACCTAACCTAACCTTACTGGACCAAGACTCCTTATACCATAATAAATGACACATAGTAAATTGAAATTCAAATACAATTACACACTCATACTCAGCTAGGGGGTGAGGTTAAATTCCCCAAGAACACTTAGCAAACATTCTCTAGTAAGAGAGAACGTGTGATCAGGTCAGCCATTAGGTTAACTCTGGGTCTGAAACATAACACTGTCAAATGTCTCCAAACTAAACTATGGAGGTACCACACTTCTCTGGCATAATGTTTGGACCTTGTGGTAGCAGACAGGTTGTCGACTAAATTGATGGTAGATTGGCTATCAGAATGAATTCTAGATGCATTTTATAAGAAATTCTCATTCCTCCTCGAGTATGCCTCAGATCCACTCTATACCATTGGCACAATCGGTTAATGCCATCAATTCTGCCTCACTCTGCTTAATTTTGTTTTGTGGTGCGCCAGCAAATCAGGCCCCCAGCGCATTTTATGGCATGGCCATTAAATTCACGAGCATCCTTGGTAGTGCTATATGAATTATTGGAAAAACCAGCAGGATTCTCGGGAGTGTTCCAGAAAAAAAAACTGGCAGTGTACAGTATCCCCCTCAAGTATCGCACAACACGTTTGCCTGCCAACAAATGAAATTATGTAGGAGTTGAGTGGGACATTTTTTAACCATTCCTAGAGTAGGATAGACATCGTAGCATAAGAGATTAATCACAGCATTGCATATGTCAGGGTGTCTGTTGGAGGTGAGGTACAACAGTGGCTCAATTAATGACTGGTATTGTTGATTGTCAACTAGCATAACTGGCATAATCACCAATATTTTGAGTTGTTAAAGCGTGTGTTCCATTAGTTTTGCTTGGGTGTCCAGTTCACCATTACATGTAGCCACGAAACATTGGTTGCTAAATAGGGTGTTATACAACGAAGATGGGAAGCAACGTCCACTGTTTCAGAAAAATGATTGGCAGCAAACGTCACGAACATGCTTTGCTCCTGGGCACATCTCGCTCGCATACTGAGGATGTGTTTCACTCTTATGCTATTTTTTCCATCCAGTGATGGGAGTAGAATGTGGATGCAAGTCCTCTTCTCATGCCCCGTCCCTCTCCCAACTTGCAGCATTCAATGTGTGAACTTGCATCGCTTGTGTGTCGGTCGCATCCAGCCACCATTGGTAACCCAGCAGGGGGCCAGGAGTGGCAGGGGTAGTGCAGAGGAATGCAGTAGCTGCACTTCAAACAGAGGACCAACAGATGGTTCAGGTCCAGCCCCACCCAAACAACCAAAGGCCGCACCCAACACATCGTCTGCCAAGATTGTCATCGGTCATGTTCTTTTAAGCATCCAAACGAATGGTTGTGCAGTGTTTACAACTCAGGCAACTTCTCTGCAGCTCAACACTGGTGCTCCACGGTTCCTGTTAAGTCGTGTATAGCTGCAGATAGTCACATGGCTACGGTACACAATATTGAAATAAATAGAGACCAGTCTTTAACATCTTCAACTGTCAAGAAATTGGATACAGTATCTGGTTTCAAGCCCACTTCGGGTGCCCCTCCAAAAATTTTCCGGACATACAGGGTGTTTCAAAAAAAAAGCTACACAACGAATTTTTCCAAGTCCAACAACTATTCCCCTTCACTATAACCCTTATCCCTGACCTCAGTAAAGAAATCAAGAAAGAGTTATTCCTGACCTCAGGAAAGAAAGCTTTTATTAGCATTTGAAATAAGAAGCAAAAGGTACCAAAAGCATGTGACAGCCCTGGTTGGTGGGGGGGGGGGGACCAAAACAAACAATAAAAGTCCATAATTAGATTTCAAGTAGAAAGAAAAAAAAAGCATTTAATTGGACATCAAGCAAAATGGCTAAAAAAATAAGGCTTTTACAGTATTGCATTCCAAATGAAAACGCAAAAGGAAAAACTCATGTAGCAACCCTGGTTGGTGGGGGTGTGGGGAAACAAAACAAATAATAAAGGCCCATAATTGGCTTTCAAATAAAAAGAAATAAAAACATTTATTTGGCCATCAAGCAAAATAGCTAAAATAAAGGCTTTTACAGTTTTTGGATTCCAAATAACAATGCAAAAGGAAAAAGCGCATGTGGCAACCCGGGATGATGGGGGGAGACCACTTGTACGGCGGCAGTACAACATAGCTTCTGCGGCCTCTTATCCCTGATACCCTGTAGAAATCGAATCGCCCAATCAGGGCAGTAGCCAGAAAATTTTATATACCCCCGCACTCCGGGCCCCTACAACGGGGGGATCAAGTGGACCCACTGTACCTAGGCCAGGTCACTCAAGGGGCCGGCACGGCCTAAAATTTTTTTCCCCGCAATTATGAGTTTCAATGACTATAAGTAATGTACTCGATTTGTGCGTATTGTGAATTTTTTTATACTCCCAACTCCAATCCAACTCCAACACAACTCCAATCCAACGGCAACCAGCACAGAGCAGGAGCACTGTAGTGCAAGCCTGTCAGCTTGTTAGGCAGAGAAGTCTTCAAACGTAACCAACCCGTTAAGCACAGTGTCCGACGAATATTATAACATAGTGCAACCTTTTAACGATTTCAGTCGGGGGAGGGGCCCCCGCTGTTGTAGTCAGTCCCGGGCCCCTTGCTCAGACTTGGGGGTTCTGCCCGCACTAGAATTAAAATGAAGAGAGCCTCCCCCCCCCCCCGCCGGCTCCAATAAAAATACAGAAAAGAAAATCCCATTCGCCACAATTAAAAAATACCTTACCCACAGAAACAATTGCAAGTAAAATTACAAGTGGAATTTAAAAAAATAATAAATAAAAAATTAAAGCAAATTCCTGCTAAACTAAATTTTATTTTAACACACTTTTTTCCTGTCGAGCGTAATGTAACCATACGTGAACTAGGAAAAAGGTCTAAGCTTCGGTACTGTGAGACAGAGGATGACACTTCGTTGCCATTGAAATTGTATTTCTTTTTTAATACCGTTAAACTTGTTTTTTTTAAGATAACTAGTTTAATTTGTTTACCACTTTTTTTTTAAATTAACAATCAGCACGATTTATTTTGAGACTACGTGTTCAACAATTTAACTCTGCTCCTGAAGCTGACGTTTCGAAATAATGTAACCATTTTATTTGATTTGATTTGTTTATTGAGCTGTAGAGGTCTACATACTTATGCGCCGCCCATGCTAGCCTAACTAATGCTACCTTAACCTAAACCGGAACCATTTTATCGTGTTGGGCTTAACAGTTTTGTTGTTAGGCCGCCCGCGGACTGAGCCACTTGGACGCGCAGCCAGGTTGCTCCAGCCAATGAAAATGATTAGTGCGTGGTTTTACATGAACGGTAAGCATTCTCGTTGGCTGCAGTGACCTGGCCTCGCGGCCAAGTTGCTCAGTGCGCGGGCGGCGTTAGCTGGCAAAGAAATTTTAAACGTAATCATTAACTGCTTCCAAACTGTAAGCTTTATACATAAACAGGCCATTTTCACGTCGCTTAGGCCTACAGGGACTAGAAAGAATGCTCTTTCATTTGTAACCTTAACTTTTCTACGCTACATGGTTCTCTGGAACTGAACTTAGCACGAGGTTGTAAACAAAAATCAACGCTATAGTCCACTATAAAGGCCTCATCGCGTTTCGTGCTCTTCGGCCCAGTAGGCAAAACCTCCGCACGTGCGGGGGGCTACGGGTGTGCTGGTTACGGCCCTGCGCCCAATGTACATACTGGATTAACAACTATCCTGTATTCACATCTCATCGCCACCACTTGCTGCACAAAAGGTCTAGTAACGTCCGACAGGAGTTCCCAGTGTACAGTACTGTATTTACTGTAATTGGCTGAGCTTAATTACCGATTCAGTAACGTTGGTTAATACTGCATGTTGCCCTTCAGCTGTACTGCCGTTGCACGCAAAGTTGAGTCAAGTGACCTGATGTTCCCAGGGCATGCACTATTGTGTGATGCGTAGTATACAGTACTGGTTGGTCCGTACACTTGGACGTGACAGTAGTTAGGTGCATACAACCTGATAACGTATCACTCGATACAGTTTGTTCCTTTTGTATTTGCTTCATTCGATACCACTCGTTCATTTTGTATTTCATAACGACATGCCACGCATGAACCTACACCAACGTATCAATATTATTAAATGGTATTACCAAAACAATATGATATCAGACGTTTTTGGTGAGGTGGCAGGCTACGTATCTTCTCTCTTCAGCCACCTCCATGCCGTTATTTAGTGGCACATTTGGTGGAGAAATTTGAACCACAGGTTCTGTGGAAAATCGACATAAGGGCTATTCTGGCCATAAACGAACGGCACGAACGATTGAAAATGCTGCAGAGTTCCACCACGCGTTGCTTGATGAACCAACGACGTCCCAGTTGGAACGGCAAACTGGTGTGTCACTGCCTTGAGTTAATAGGCTGATTAAGGACGTAGGCTTGACGGTGTACCATCCACGGCATATCCACGCCTTAAACGAAGATGATCCCGATCAACGCGTTCAGTTCTGCAAGGAATTCCTAGATTTCCTTGCAGATGATCCACAGAAGTTTTATCTGAATGGCTGAGTTAATCGTTACAACTGCATATTTTACAGTGATGACTACCCACACGTCACTATGGGGGCATTTACGCCGTCATCTGACATTAATGTTTGGGGAGTTATATGGGCTGGGGGGGGGGGGTCATTGGACCATACTTCCTTGATGGAACAATCAACGCTGCAGTATATCGTCAGCTGCTAGAAGACAGGATTTTGCCCGCTGTACGGAAAAAGTGTTCCGCAGATATTATTTTCCAAGAAGATGGTGCATCACCGCCTACGCAACACAGGTGCGAGTCCTTCTTGATGACCAATTTCCCAACAGCAGGATTGGTAGAAGAGGTGCTATGGAATGGCCCGCGCGTTCGTGCGATCTGACGCCTATGGACTTCAGTGTGTGGGGAATAGTACGGGATTTGGTGTACATTCAACTAGCCCAGGATATTGCAACACTGCAGGTTCTCATTACTGCTGCATTTGAGACATTTACTTCTGACTTATGCAGGAGAATATGCTTAGGTGTGGAAAGCAGATGTGGTGAGTGTATCGTTGCTGGAGGAGGACCGTTCGAGCACCTTCGTTCGTGATTCATCACCTGGAACATCTTCCTTTGTCTCTAAATCTTAATGATGGACTTAATTTACGTTATAACTGGTTTGAAACAAAATGTCAAACATCAGCATTCTAGAGGTTAGCCTATCTGGCCCGGCAATGGGAAGGGGGACCGTGGAGAAGTCCTCATCCACCCCCCTCCAGGGTTTCACATGTGCTTTTTTTTTGTTGCTTTATTATTATTTGAAATCTAGGAATTCCTAACAGAACTGAATGTGTCGATCGGGATCATCTTCGTTTAAGGCGTACGTTCCTTTTGCGAATTGTTATTTGAAATATCATATCAAAATCCAAAACTAGTAAAAAAGGGCCGCCAAGTTCCGAATGGTTCGGCCCTTCAAAGGAGGGATATTAACGCACCAAAACATTCGCCAAGTTAATCACACCACTTTATAGTTCGAAGGTTAAATGAAAACTAGAACATTGCGTATTTCGGTAGAAATGTTCAAGTTTTCATTTAACGTCCGAAGTATTATTAGGTGCGATTAAGTTGGCGAATGTTTTGGTGTGTTGATATCACTCCTTTGAAGGGCCGAACCATTCATAACTTGGCGGCCCCTTTTACCATTTTCGGTTTTTGATATGATATCAGTCCTTTTTTTAAATTCTGTATTAGACTCAACTCCAGTACCGTGCAGATGGGTGATAAAGTGGCATGTCAATTGTAATTGTTATAATTCGTTTTATTTCGTAGTTTTGGTGTGTCAATATTACTCCGTTGAAGGGCTGAACCACTCTTAACTTGGTGGCCTCTTCACCAGTTTTTGCCTCTGTTTATTTTGCTTTGTTTTAAGAGATGGTTTATTTTTCGTGAATTGGACGTGAATACAATTTCTTTGGCAACGTTGTTTAGATTCATCGTGCTACACTAGTGTGTGTCTAGACACGCACGTCAGTATGCACGTTGTCATTGTCCGAACTTTGGCCGTCCAATGAGAGACGATGCCGACAATACTAACAATCATTATAACAATATTTTCGTACTTAGACGCCATCCCACACCATCCTCGTTACACCCTTAGGCTCCAAAACATAAAAGGTATGCAGTTCGTATCGTACTGTAGCCATTCGTCCAATTTCATAGCTGGAAGCCTTCCCGTTATCTCGGTATCGATGAATAATCACCCTACGGCAATTAACATGGGGATGAGCGGACTAGCTAGTTACACATTTTCAACGTTATTGAGGGTCAGATTTTGCATTGAAAGCAGCTTAGCTGGCATTCCTACAAGAGTTAATTTTTGTCAGGTGGGTCATTACTCTTGATTTCAACACAATTTAAGCTTTTGTACCCCGTTTTTATTTTCCCTCAAGTACCTGAAATGTGCCCAACTAGGCTTCAAGATATAAGACACTGACGCCATGGTGCCGCGCTACAATGGTTTACAACCTCAACAATTGAATTGATGTTATGTTTGTTGTGATGATTGTTACCTAACTTGGCGCGATACACTAGCGTGTGTCTAGATCGAAATACTGCAAATGCATTTATTTTAGCTTTTTTATTTGAAGGCCAAATAAATGCTTTATTGTTTCTTTCTATTTGAAAATTAAAAAAAAATGCACATATTGTTTGTTTTGGTCCTCTCCCCCCCGCCCCTTCCCCCCTCCCACCCCACCAACCAGGGTTGTCACATGCGTTTACGTTTTTATTTGGAATCCAAATACCGTAAACTCCTTTATTTTAGCTATTTTGCCTGTTGGCCAAATAAATGTTTT
>JAHWFP010226710.1:22927-49077 GCA_023313725.1 Lithobius niger
CTTTCATTATTTCTTTACTGAGGTCTGGGATGAGGGTTATAGCGACGGGGAATGGTTGTTGGACTTAGAAAAATTCGACATCGACGTGTAGCGTTTTTTTTTTGAAACTCCCTGTAGATACTCAACAAATTTGTACAAATTTTTGGATGCTTCGGAAAGGTAGGCCAAGGCATTTTTGTTGTCAGATTCATACATCCTTGCAACTATAATTCCCAGTGCACTTATTTGACACGCCGAATATGGTTTAGGTTTGCAGGTCCATTTACAACTTGGGATGAATTTTTTCTTGCATGTCATCATGAATTCGAAGGAGCAGATTATAAGAATGATTTATTCAAGGAGCTGTAGCTTTGCACTCATCTGGACGAAAGTTTGGGTAATTTCATCTACTGCATAAGCGGTTTTCACGACCGAATTGACCCGAACTGTGATGAAGAGACGAAAATTCAATGAGTCATCGACCAGGCGCATCCGGACTTTAGCGAACTGCTCTGGAACAAGCAATTCACATCACTGAAGCATCTTATGTTCGGAATTGTGTCGCCTTTTGTTGAAACGACGTCTGTACAGGACACTGTTTCAGGCAGAATCTTGTATAGAACCAAGTTCAGCCTAGCTTCTGCTGATTTGTCCGCGTGATAACTCATGCCAGCTGAATGAGAACAAACAGTCTTATGACTACCACACCGTTGACACTGCAAATGTGCGTGATCCCAGCCCAAGCCTAGGCTATATTGTGCCTCCATGTGTAATGCAAAGTTTGGATCTTCGCCGGTTCTATGCAGGAAAGCACTCCGAGGGCATTCAACAATGTGCAATGATCAAACCGCCTTCCACCATTCCCGCTCCCACCCCCACCTTGGCAGCGGGATGGGCCTTCACCTACCAATTGCCCTGACAACAAAGTCCCTCCACAACAACCTCGGAAGCCTATTATTTGCCAAAAATGTGGCCTAGAGGTCCATACCATCCACGATGTCCACAATTACCGCCAAAAAACGGCCAAGGCACCCCATGGCGAAAAGGATGTGCCAGGAGGCCATAAAGAAGTCCCAAGACTGGAAGGTGAGGGATGGTCTTGACAGTGAAACAATGAAGTATGTGCCAGTACCTAATACAAATCAGGTTAAAGATTAAGATGCAGAAATGATGTTTAGGTCACATCCATTGCTACCTATCACTGTTAGCAGCATAACAATCAACTGGCATTTGGATATAGGTCAACCAGCTCCGTCTTCTTTCAGCAGTTAGCTTACAGACTGCAAGATTGTGGCCATTGAATTCACAAGAATGTAAAAATTACATTATTGTTGGCGTCTGGCAAAACCTTCAGAAGTGGATTTTTGCATGTTACCCTTGTTGGGGAAACGGACATTGGACGCCTCATACTCTATTAATTTTACCTGGTATTACAGCTCATTTAGTGTTAGGACGTGACTTTACGGGCAAAGCTGGTGTTATTCCAGATATTCGTGCTGGCCGTTGACAAATCGGCCATGGTGACGTCCCGTCTTTCACGCACTGTGAGATTGTCAAGTCTTGTGATCGCCACCCCAATGAGCAGCAACGTCAAAACAATAAGGTTTGGAACATCATCGAAACACGCATTGCCAAAGCCAACTACTCCCACGCCCAGCAGAAGTTGCTGCAGAATTGCCTGCAGCAGCACAAGCGAATTTAAACTTTGCGATTTGGTCACACACATGCTGGGAAGCATTCCATCATCTTGGAAGAAAGGACCAATCCCATTCGACGTGCACATAGGGCCTACAACGAAGGGTCTTGCCGCATCATTGATTCACAGTAGGACGAGTGGTTGAAATTAGGCATTGTTGCAAAAGGTACACATCTTGGGAAGCTGCCCCTGTCCTTGCCCGTAAGAATTGCCCTGGGCAGAAGAGGATGTGCTTTGACTACAGAAAAGGGAGCGATTTTTCTTTATTTGATGCACAGCCACCTCATCATTGGGTACCCTGGGTAAGGCAAAATAGATCTCAACAAGGCCTAGTTACTGGTGTGTTTAGATAATGCAAGCATGGCCAAAATTGGGTTCCGTTGCCACCGTAGGGGTTTTTTCTTCCGCGTTATGCTCTTTGGACTCAAAAATGTTCCGGCTATATTTACCCGAAATATGGAGGAAGGTTTGGATGATGGACTTTTTCATCACACTATGATTTATGTGGACGACCTGTTTGTCTTCAGTGACTCATTCGAACAACATCTAGAGCACTTTCATGACATATTGACATGCCTGGGAAATGGCATGTCAGAGCTATTTTGCATGAGGAACAATTTTGTACCCAGGATATAACGTACTTGGGCTACATCACCAAATCCGGAAAGCTGTTCCCTGAGCCTACTGCAGTGAGGACTATTCAGGATTTTTCCAACCCCACATGCGTCAAGGAGTTGCTGTGCCAATACGGCTTATTAGCCTTTTATCATCAACTTTTGCCAACCTATCATTAAGTTGCTTTGCCACTTTTGGATTTATTTGAAAAAAAACACCAAATGGCAGTGAACCAAGGAATGCAGGAAAGCAATGAAAACGTTGAAGTATAGACTCATCGGATGCATTCTCAAACTGCCAGATTTGTCATGCTAGTTCACGATTTCTTGTGATGCCTCAAAGTCATAGGCTGTGTGATTAGTCAGCGTGTACTTGGAGTGGGACTTGAGCCTGTGGCTTTTACTGGAAAGAGACTACCAATTGCAGTATAAGCCACACAAATGCTTGCTGTGGTGTATTCTGTAAACAAGTTCAAGCCATACATCAAGAATACTGAATCTGAAATTAGACTGATCACCCCAGCCTTATAGCTCTGCAAAAGATGCCTTACCCTTTGGGACGTCTGGTACAGTGGAGAATGCAACTCGAGGGACTCAACTACACTTTGCAATGGTATAAGGGCATTGATAATGAAGTCTCCGGCTCTCTTTCACAAATTCACGAAGATGCCAAAATAACCGAAACCTGTTACGGCGTGGATGGTTAGAGCTCAACTGTAGAAGTGGAAGACATGAAGATTGACTTTGGCAATGGTGATTTCCCATCTCTGGCTGACTTCCAAGCAGCTCAACAGCATCCAGCTAATGAAAGCTCTCCCAGAAGCTGAAAACGGAAGTTGACAGTGTCACCGCGGGTGGACTAAAGCCATGGAAGTTCGTCATGTGCCAAGGCCACTTGACTAAAGCTTTCCACTCATAAGATGTCCGTGATCAGGTTGATGGAACATTATCATAGAAAGTTTTTTTTGTGCTAGGTAGCTTGCAACAACAGCACATGACTACAGCACACTGTACTCCAGAAACCGGTCATAAAGGAGTGATTAAAATATGGTATTGCCTCCAAGAACACTTGACATGGTTTCATATGAGGAAGTATGTACCAGATTTTGTTTGTTCACGTGCTGCTTGTCAAATGTGCATATCTCCAGTCTGGACCTTATTGGTCCTTTTCCAGCATCTGAGGGCATTTTTAATCACCTGGCAGTCGTATGTGAGCATAGTGGTTGGTTAGAACACTTCCCTCTCAGGACGGCCAAAGTCAAGCAAGTAACGAAGGCTGTGGAATAGTCGATCGCACACTGAGCCCCAGCTTGAATTTTCCCCGACAATGGGGCAATTTTAAAATATGCAGGATGGGGGGGGGATTGAGACTTAATGGCGCATCGACAACTTGGTCATTAGCGCCAACCTCAGTCACAGTGCAGTGGCAGGATGGCTGAAGTTGCTGTACACACATGGCATCAAATCAGTTTTGACCTGTAGCTACCACCCTCAGTCCGACTTAACAGAGATTTACAACAAATACATTAAGAGTATGTTACATTCCTATGTTGACAAGCTTTCTGAATGGGCAAGCAAGTTAGTTCAAATAGGATTTGCATTGTGCACGGCCCATTATGAGTCAAGCTAGTACACACCAAGTGAGATTGTCTTATGGAAAAACCTGTCCTTCCCATGGTCAGCTGCTATCAATAATCTGAAGACAACTACCAGGCAATCTTCAATCAAGACAACGTCATGAGGCATACTATAACAAGAAATGCAGGTTCGTGGAATTTTCTGAGGGTGAAATGGATTTAAGGGAGACACATGTACTAAGCTTGGCGCCTAAAAAAAATCAACAAATAAATTTCTCCATGTCTTGGCCATTCCAAATCTACAAAAGACAAAGCACCAACACCTACGTGTTGCGGGATGCAAAAATCCAAAGAATCATCGTGCCTGTTAATTTTATGGATTTGCAAAAATTCCTTCAGCCAAATAATGCAGAGAGCAGTGAAGATTTTTTATTAATCGAAGTACAGCTGCCAGTCAAAAAGACAAGACCAGTGTTGTTCCCAAAGCATCATTCAGTCCAAAACCCTCTTCTGCCCCCAAACAATCCTACAACCATCGACCAAGGGATGGTAAGGGGCGGGCAGTCTGTTGCCACTGCCTCCTCTCCCCTTTGTTTACATCCATAATAGCCAAGGGGTGGGGAGATGGCAGGCTGTAAAGACCACTTTGCGGCCAGTTTCTTTTGACCACCTGCTGACCTCATCGAACGAATTAATTTACAAGTCCCAACTAATCCCTTAGTTTTCACGAACGTTGCTAATGCTACTAACACAATTATAGTACTGGACGTTTTAAAAGTAAATTTAACGTTATTAACATAGTAACTTCACATAATCACTAACACTCTAGCTGTCACGTTACTACCGCAATAGTTTTCATGCTACTAATAATATACTAATTTCTCTGCTCTAACACATGTAGTAAATTTCACAACACCGTATCATTTCCCTCATGCAAGCTTATTCTTTTCTACCCCTACCAAATGGTGCCCCAGACAGAAAAATCAACATGAAGAATTGTTACTGATTGATGTTACTTATCTGCGACCACTGAAGACAACCCTAAGTGTACTGACGGTCGTAATGCACTTGGATGTCAGTACTACCGAATATGGGTTATCCACAGCATACAAGTAACTCCAGGCGAAAAAGTATATATAAAAAAATACATTTATTCAGTAGCCTAAGTTTTCAAAGTTAAATGATAGCTGTCTTCCTCCCACTCTAGCAACTCCCATCAACCATACGTGCTTGCAGCTGGCTTGGTATTGCAGGAAAGAATAATTTACAACAATATCTCCATTTAAATTTAATTTAATGAAAATTTAACACCACGCCTTTAACCTCATCACCAATTGAAGTGTGCCAATAGTGGCAAGGACTTAGACACATGTATAGTATCGGTTAAAAATGGTCAGCTTGGATATACTGCTGCCTGTTTTACATACGTATAACAGAGAGGCGTTACAATATTAACTGCCAGGGCGTGGTGCATGATTAATACTATGGCTAGGGGCAAGGTGCACCACTATTTATGCAACCGTAATATGACTGAAGTTTCACTTTACTTGTTAAAATGTACACGGAAAAAAGTTGAAGAATTTTAATTGAAATAAGAAAAAGTACAATTGAGAAAATTGCATCTATTTAAGTGCTATTGTGCTTACCATTTAAATTATTATTTAAGCACAACAGCAATTACACTGATGCAATTTTCTCAATTGTACATTTGCTAATTTCAATTAAAAATCATCAATTTTTATCCGTGTACATTTTAACAAGTAAAGTTAAACTTCAATATATAACACCTTTTTTGACTGCTACTTAACGTTTTTGTTCGTAATCTGTGTACCTTTTTTATGGCTACAGTTTCGCATTACAATGGTTTCTATGTTCACCGAGTAAATTGATGTGAAATTTGTTGCCTAAGTTGGCATGGGTGAATAATGTTGGCAGTATTTTAATTTCATTTTCAAAGCTGTTAACGTTCAACGCATCCAGTGATTGTTGCTGCGCACTTTGAAATAATTAAGCTCAGCTCCGAGAGCGTGCGTCTATGAAAGAAATAAACCATTCAATCATGTTAGGTAGGTTAGGATAGGTTAGGTAAGGTTTGGTTGGGTTTTCTTTGGACGCAGTAGGTTTGATTAGTTTCAGTTATCTTTGGCTTGGTGAATATACCTTCAATGTGCTGCGAATGTGAATATAACTTCAGCCCACCTTTTAATTGCCATTTCGAGGCATAACAACGTAGCTTAGTTTTGTTTAAAACTAGGTGCGTTTAACTAAAACACGGATTCTTTCATTCTTATCTACAATCAACTGTTTAGCAAAAACATAACACAGGCACAAAGACTGGACTTGGCATTTGCTGATTGGTATTGTACCCTAATTACAATGGTTAAAGCAATGTAGAACAATAAAACTGATTGTTCAGGGCCCCTAACCTCCAGAGCGGCTCAACCAATTGAAAAGTGGCCTCTTTGAAGATGAAGAACCAGGAAATTTCTGGCTTGTATCATTTTTCAGACTTTAGGTAGGTGCAGAATTTTTTTTTGAAACGGTGGCAGAACAACAACAAGAATTGAACAGTTTTCAAATTTACATGTGGCTCCCTCCCTTTGCTATTGTACGGAAT
Source organism: Lithobius niger (assembly GCA_023313725.1). Classification (NCBI taxonomy): domain Eukaryota; kingdom Metazoa; phylum Arthropoda; class Chilopoda; order Lithobiomorpha; family Lithobiidae; genus Lithobius; species Lithobius niger. Next base: position 29,411 of record JAHWFP010226710.1, read on the forward strand.
TCCATAATTTTTGGTATAAATATACCTTCCATTCCTATCAACTATCTGGCCATGTTTGGTCGAAAAACTTTAAATAGGAATGGAGATATTAATAGTTTTCGTTTTAGGGAGGACTTCAATCATATATATACGATACAATTATACACACGCTGTGTGTGATAATTGCGCAAGAAGTCAACAGCAGGCAACAGCAGCAGCAGTTACTTACAATTAAAATTAACGTTTTTTTCATTCTTTGTTCATGAGTCAAACTTTCGTTTAAACAGTTGATTGTTGATGGGTAGAATGAAGAATCCGTGGTTCAGCTAAACGCATATAGTTTTAAACAATATTAAGCTACATTGTAAATTTCGAGACTCGGAACTGGCCGCTAGAAGCGATGGAATGGCTTATTTATTTCGTAGATGAGGCATTCAGAGCTGAGCTGAATTTTTTCAAAGTGGGCAGCATCAATCACTGCATGCATGTCCATTCATTCATACCTTTGTAAATGAAAAAAAATTACTTGTAACAGTTAAGCAGTGCACATCTCGAACTATGCCATTAGCGGCGGGCTAAAGATTTGCACTTGTTACACAAACACTTATTCCCTTATGAAAAGTCTAGATTTGGACCAAAGCCAGATCTCGGCCATATCTGGTCCCAGATCTGGGCCAGATCTGGTTATACCAAAAATTGGCCCACATCTAGCATATCTGGCTGGATATGGCCAGATCTGGCTGGAAATAACCAGATCTGGCTAGATACGGCCAGATCTGGCTGGATATGGCCAGATCTGGCTAGATATGGCCAGACCTGGCTGGATATGACCAGATCTGGCCATATCCAGCCAGATCTGGCCATAACTGGCTATATCTAAAATTGGCCCACTTCTGGCTGGAACTAGCACGATCCTTTCAGAACTTGCCATACCTGGGGAGTCAGATCAGCTGATCTGACCAGATCTCTTCAGTTCTGAAAATTTTGCCGTAACTGGCTAAACCTAAAATTGGCCCAGATCCAGTTATGACCATATCCAGCAAAATCTGGTCATAACTGGCTATATCTAAAATTGGCCCAGTTCTGGCTGGAACTAGCACGATCCTTTCAGAACTTGCCATACCTGGGGAGTCAGATCTGCTGATCTGACCAGATCTCTTCAGTTCTGAAAATTTTGTGAATAGGCTAGTATTCCTTTTACGATACATGAGCCGATATTTTTACCTTTCATAACAACTGGTATCAGGGAATTTTTATTCCTAAAATGTTGTGTTCATCTGTTGGCGAACTTTTTTTTTTATTATGGCAACTCATTTTATTAGAAACTTGTGTTGTCTAGATCATTATCACTAGGCTACGTTTTTTTTAAAATTAGCATCTGATTTTTTAAAAATGTACTTTTTAATTTGGCAATTATAAGGTTTGGTTTAGCAACCAATGGTGATCGAGTAAAGGAAAATATTAATCCATACCAATGTACAGTATGCTAATTTTAATTTAGTCGCTTTGTGTCGAGTTTACAACTATACCATTGATTCAGTTTATTTTTGCAATGAAAATGTAATGTATCCGAGTTGGGGTAGGAGGCAAATAATGTTCTAATACTGCCATCAGTTAAAAAAAAGGGAAACAGTGACAACATTACTTGCTAGGTGTATAATATGTATGAAGCAAGGTAGCCGAATGATTAGCATGATTGTTTCAAGTGCATAAGTTCTCTGGTTCAGGTCAGCCATCAGAAACACTGGCATTTTCGGAAAGGGACCCTTGATACATCATGTTCATGCCAATTGTGGCACACAAAACATGCAGGAATTGTAAATTGGAATTACCTAGCAAAATTGTCCCTCATCACGCCTTCTGGCGCCATGGCGATGTCCGTGTTGCTCTTGGATTGGCATCGTCTACTTTCATCCCAAACTAGGAACCGATCGGGCATATGCTATCATTTTTAGAAATCGTATTTTTTTGTTTGTGTACTACCAGTGTAAATAAGCTAAACAAAAGAAATGGTTTGGTTTGCGTTACCCTATTGACCCTATATTTACGAGCTGACCCTAAACATTTTTTTCTTTCTAAAGAAAAAAAAATCCTCCTTTATTTGACACTCCGCCTACTACACAAAAATGGGTCAAATACTTCCTGGAAACAGGAAAAATGTTGCTCCATGAACACGAATGAATGAAAAAAATAATAAATTACATTTTTTGAAGTAAAATTTTTTTATTTAGTAACCAAAAAAAAGTGTAAAAAAACTACCAACCAACCCTATTTTTTTCACAGTGTAACGCAAACCATACATTTTTTTTGTTTGGTCTAACCAAAACTTGTTAGCGACACTAGCCTATACAAAAAGGTTTGGCAAAGACTTTAGCTACTTGTATTGGTTTAATATGTTTGCTGTTGGCGTGCTGAGCATCGGTATTTAAAAAGTGGTATTGGAACCTGGCCACGTAAATATGGTTTTTCAATCATTTTTCTTAAACATTCAGTGTGGGGAGTTTAGTTCTATTTTTTTTTCATTACGGGCATTTCTTGCCAAGTAACCTGGGAAAATTTAAGCTTCCAACTAGACATCAGCAGCTTTCAAACACTGTCCGAACATGTTTCAAATGGTGTAGCCTAGGCCTATTCGAATGTCAAAATAGATAAAATTTTGGTAAAGTTAACCTATTCGAATACCACTTTTTAAAACTGGCACGCATAGTAGGTTAGCCAAACGATAAAAAAGATCCTATATCAATGCTTTAACATGTCAGCAACATAAAATGAAACGATGCAAAATAGCATGTTTTTTTTCTTAAATAGGAGCGGTTATGCATTCACGCCTAGAAAAAATAAAAGTTTGGTTACCTTCCTCCATGGTGACACGCAAGTGACAGAAAAAAGCTCTTATCAGCAGTCCCTATAATTTTCCAGCCCATACTAGTAAGATATATTACGCTACTGCATATATAAACTACGAAACAAAGATTGAACTTCTTGAAATTGGGTTTGACTTTTTCAAAATACCTGATTTTGTGAAATTTACCTGATAAGAAAAAAATAGGCCTAGTAAAAATATTTCGCTATCGATTATCGACCTACACTAGTTTTCACAATGCTACGACAACCAAACTTCTTTTTCTTAGGCAACAGTGCAACTATGCCAAATATGCTAGAATAATTATTTTTTATTGGTCCAGATCCAATTATGGCCATACCCAGCAAGATCTGGTCATAACTAGCTATATCTAAAATTGGCCCAGTTCTGGCTGGAACTAGCACGATCCTGTCAATTGAAAAATGTTTTTTTTTTTCAATTGAAAAATAGTCTTCGTTAACTAAACCCGGTTGCGAACCAAGCATTAAAGCAAAATACTACTAATTTTAAAAAGCCAACAAAAAACACACATCAGAAGTAGTCTAAAGCAACAGAAAACTGTTAACGAGATATAATGTTAGCTAGTTGTAAAAGTAAAATGTATGTAGCTTGCTTTCATGGTTCCTACCAGTGATGCGACTCAGCTGGTGTGTACCTGCCCCGCTGTAAATATCACAAAAGCTCATATTATGGTAGGACAACGTACCCATTTGAAGGGGGCTTGTTTTTGGTTGGAAGGAATGTCGCTCCATGAAATAGCATATACAGTATCCTAGTGAAAAAAGGTGGCTTAATCTTACTCTACTGTACTGCATTAGGTTAGTTTTTATATACATTTTGGCTGTTGGCTCATTTCGTACTTACTTTCCAAGTGCATATAGTCAACATTCTTGTAGATTGACATCACCGTCATTTTACTTTGGTTTTAGGACAATACTCACACAGCAGGGGGTGTTGGAAAACCAAATATCAAGTAACACCCTAGTTTAATAGTTCCAGACGAATTTCCAGTGGCCTTTTACTGGCACCTTCTTCAGGCCAAACCCAGCATTCTACTCGCAACAGCTCCAATAAACAGTAAGTTTCTTCGAGCTGCTGCAAGCAGAATTATGGGCTCGGTCTGAAGAAGGTGGCAGTAAAGTCACTAAAAATTTGCCAGTAATTGACTATTGCACGATATTTGGGATTGCGTGAACCTACTGTGCGAGTATAGTCAATATTCATCGACAATATATGTTGTGAACTCATATCTTCAGGGTTTTCAAGCCTTCCCCCACATACCAAAAGTGTGTGTTAATGTAAGTACATTAAGGGCCCCCGCGCAATAGGCAGCCAAAAAACATGGCGATGTGCTGCGCGGCCACTTCTGTTTTCCCTTGTTAATTCTCGATCACGTGGTGAAAAATGAATGCGGTTTTCTGCGCGCTGCCTGGGATCCCAGTGGCCGTTGCGACCTGGTTACCTAGTGTGACCTGGCTCTACGTATGCTTCAGTTTTGTGGTTTCATAGTTTCAAATATAGCCTATGTGGGATAATAATCAAAACTGATCTCGGGCAGCATAAAAAACATTAGCTTGGTTCCATTTCGCAAACTTCAATTCAATAGACGAAATGATTTTTTTAATGCATTTTTTTAAAAACAAATTTTGACACCCACGCTTTCTTATGCAACTTTTCACATGAATTGGGGAAAATAATGCATAGTACAAATTTGTATTTTTTATTCTTGCTTCCGGTATTGGGTGAGAAAAGTTGGGGGGGGGGGGATTTTATGTCCTCTGAAAACTTATCACCACTTTGTTTCTCACTTTACGTAAAACGGTGAGAAAAGTGAGAAATGGTTAAAATGGAGAGAAATGTTTAGTAAAATAAAGCTTTCAGTAAGGTTTTCTTTTAAGGATTTTACCCCTTTGGCTCGTATTTTTTTACAGGGTAGCTTTTCTCTCCCCCTCCCCCCCTCTGTATCATGACTAGAAATTGTGGGCCTCGCCACCAAAAACAAGTAAAAAAAATTACCAAGAGAAGCCCAGTAAAAAAAAGCCAGTCCTGAAGGGAACAAAATTCCAATTACACTGTGGCCAAAAGTGAAGAATTTATAATTTAAAATTATTATTTCTTAGTCAAAAAGGTGGAACAAAACTATTTTTTAAGTCAAACAAAATTTTATATGTTCCTCAAAATAAAATAAAAATGAAACCAGATTGAACTAAATTCTTTCATTTCCATTTCTCATAATAAGCGCATTTTATGAATTAGTATATCATACACGAATATTATCATGTCGGTACCACAAGTAAATGATGCACTGATTTATCACTTTAACCTGTCTTACGATTACCTAGGCTACCAGTAATGTGGTGTAAAGTTTTTCCATTTCATAAAGATGTAGGCAGCTAGCATCTCATAGCTAGTCCAAACACAGTAGTATCTTAAAGTAATAACGTTGATCAAATAGAACACACAAGAAAACGATAACTGTATTAAACTTGTAGGTCAGTTAGCCACACAGTTCAGCCATCCATTCTAGTCCCGGTCCCGGTGTTGCAAGGTCGATAACGAAAGCTTTCAAGGTCAAAACCAGCCATCACGGAGAACACACCACGACGCGTATCGCTTGCCACCCAGAACGTCCTCATCGTTCGTCGAAATGTAGTGTTTGATCATCAGCAGACCTTTAAACACAGCACCACACCTTTCGGATCACATTCTTACGCCAACAGAAATCCCATGTAATGCTTCAGAAATTCACAGCAACTTCTGCATCACGGGGTTCGCCTTTTTGGATCAGCAACTCCACCAAGTTTTAAAAGCAACGACAGCTGGGATTAGGTAGCTAAGGGTCACGTGATCAATATTTGAGCAATCGGATTAGTTAACAGAACAGCAGGTAGGATCGTCGCCAACGTTTATATGGCATTTTCACCGCGCCTATGCGCACGCACGCAGCTTTCAAAATTCCGAAGTCGGTTTCCTATAATAGTTACCATGGAAACTATTCAAATCCTTCGACGACTATTTTTAAACCAGCAAATTATATTCACTTCAGTCTTCTGATTAATGCTACTAGTTTAAATGATAACAAGCGATACTTGCATTTGTAAAAAATAAAAATACTATAATTACAAACGTGAATTTGTAGCCAATTTTTTTTAGTCTTACTGACACGTTTTTGATCGCATTACGGCCTTTCAGGCAGAAAATTATTGCTTGTTACTAGTTAAAGGCTGAGCGAGCGAATCTGGCCACGTCAGTTGTTCACAGGGCCGGATTAAGGGGGTGTTTTGGGTGATGCACCGGGCCACAGGCCTTACGGGAGTCTCTCGGTCACAGAGTAATAAAATAAGGTAATATTTTAAAAACATTTTTTTTTTTACTTTTTACTGTTTTTACAAAAAAAATTGTTCAAAAAAAGAAAACTTTTATGGGACTGGAGGAGGTGGAGGCGGATGGCCACAATAAACTTAAGCACTAAGTCTTTACGAAGTTTAATCACCGGCCCTGGTTGTTCATCCAGTGAAAATTCGTGACTTGGTCAGATATGGAATATGGCCATATCTGGGAACTCTTGACCTGGCCAGATCAGGAACATCCAGATCCGGCAGTTGCCATATCTGGCCAGGTCTGGAACGTCATCCAGATCTGGACAGTCCTGATATGGACAGATCTGGTAGTTACCGGTCTGGGCAGATACGGGTCCATATCTGGGCCAGATCTGGACTTTTGGTAGGGGTTACTTATTTGTAATTATGTATTCTGGCAGAGCATAGTGAACGAAAATCTGCGTTGGTTAGCCAGTGAAAAGAAATTAAAACTTTTGAGCAAATCATCATGCTGTTTGTTTATTGTTAATTAATAAACATCATTAGAGGGAGTCTGGATCGGGGGGTGTGCTGATTGAGTGAGCGAAACGAGCAAAAATCAGTGTTCGTTAGCCAGTGTGCGGTAAAATGTGCCAGGTTAGGGAAAATGCAGAATGGTTTGGGTGAATACCATAAATTTCTAGAAACATAGGGTTTTTACGGGTTTTTACTACTGTTTTTGGTTTTTGGTGGATATTACAACTTTCTGAAACCTGGTGCTTCATACTACTATTGTTGGTGCCAGCATGAGGTAAAATGTGTCAGGTCAGCAGAAGTGCAAATTGGTTTTGGGTGGATATATCAACTTTCTAGAACCCTGGTGTTTCTTACTACCGTTGTTGGTTTTGGGTGGTATCACAACTTTATAAAAATCTAGTGAAATCAGCATTTTTTAGAGTGCACACAAAAAAATGCACTGAAAGAAATTAAAACCCGTGAGGAAATCATCATCCATAAACAAATAATTTTGTTTAGTGTTACCACCACTGGACGGAGTCTGGGCAGCCATGCACAGACAAGTCATGCAGCCACAGACACACATGACATGCAGCCATGGACACGCATGACATGCAGCCATGGACACGCACATCACAACAACCATGGATATCCATGTAACGCAGATAACCCACCATAACCATTCCGTGTACAGACAACCGGATGTGCCGGAGTGGCCATCAACAATCACTGCGTGCATGCGCGTTCATACCTTTGGAACGGTGTAATTAAAATATAATTCGGGTTACATAATAATGGACTGTACAAGTAGGCAATAAACCGAATAGAAAATTTGTAGTTAATATACATTCCAGAATCAAAACTAATAAAAAAAAGCTGCTACACAAAAAGACAAAACATAAAATCTTATACAAACAGTAAAAAGTAACTAAGGTAAAATATTTTTATTACTAATGCTATTATTATTACTAGTGTAACTATTATAATTAATAGTAATTTTTGATCGTTTACAAAAAATACTTAATAAAGCCGCAAAAGTTCTTTTTGGCAATAAGAATAATGTAAAACTCACTAAAGATATTTTAATGAACATAGGCTCATGACTATGCAATAATTAATTGAATATACAGTTTAGTACAATACTACTTAAACATGGAGTGGAAAATACTTATTAGGAATGATAATCATTGGTTGGTTATACCCTTTCTTAGAAACTCTTGGGAAAAGAGGTATGAATTATGTTAGTTCGTACTACTTTTAACAAATTATCTTCTAGAAATTAGAAAATTTCATAATATCAGTAAAGTAAAATAAGAAGTTAAAGAATGGCTACTTAAATGCTTTGATGGCTTAAATTTCCAACATACAAAACTTTTTAACTAATGTCACTACTATTATTTTAATATTTCATTTATTTGGAAAAATTGTAATAGTGTTGTAAATTGCCTAGGCTATAACATTTGTGCTAATGAATTGTGTAGATAACTGAAGGTAATAATATTACTCTATATTATAATTTTACTTGCCTAAATCGGCACAGAGAGATGCAAAAGACACTCGTACTTCTTACTATAATTCGTGCTTACTGTACTTACTAACTGCAATAAATTATTCTTACTATTATTATTATTCAATCGAATTGGTTACAATGCCCTGCCTGGCGGAACTCCTATGGAAAAAGAACATTAATTTTGTAGTACCTACCATACACAATGAAATCCCTTATGCTGTTAGAAGTGAAATTACTCAGTCAAACATTAACAAAAAAAATAATGTGGCTAAAAAAATCTCATTATTGACTTATAGTAAAATGCTTATATACCAAAGTTTGTTCTTCAATAGTCCTGTACAATGACATATATGTGAACTTGGTGTAATATAGACCACTATAATTGCATAATTTGTAAGAACATTCTTCAGTGCACATACAAGCCTCTTAGGCTTCGTACTTGTTTACTTGTAAACAAATTTTGTATATTGGTATACTGTTGATGTCTAGAGGTCACCACAGCAAAAATGTTCCAAGGTTAAACCAATGGTAAATTGGGATCAACCATTGTTATCCAAAGATTGAAACATGGTAAAAGTCTCCTGTTACCATGGTAATTAGTGACCATGGTTTTGAACGAGGTTTAACCAAGTGTAAATTGGGACCACCCATGGTCTAACCATGGCTGACCATGAACAGCTGGACCCCAGTTTTTAGTCCAACATGTTTATTCAACATCATTATGAGAGGCCTCGGCTTACCGACGTTTTGCCCCATTGCCAAGATCCATAAAAAAGGAGTACAATCCCCAACAATACACTCTACGCATGCATATTCACACAATAATAGCAGGTTACTGAAGTCAAATCCCCAACATATACTGCATGCTGAATAAATTATTATTATTATTATTATTGTTGTTGTTGTTGTTGTTGTGTTGCGTCCAACCCACTCGCTTCACAAGCCATGCATCGGAGCCAAAAAATCGAACAATTACCTGTTAAAACGGCAGAAATTTGTAACACGGACACGACAGAAGGAAACATGAATAACTGGCGAGTGTTTCGAGACTTAAAACGGCAAAATTGGATGTGTAGTTAGTGAGGATTGCTTATCTGAAGTAACTAATCGGTGCGAATATTGGGGTTGGAGAAGCAGCTAAAACACAAATGACGTCACGAAGCGTTAAAGAAGATCGCAAATGACGAAGCACACGATGAGAACAAACAAAATCGCAAGTGACGAAAAAACTGTAAATGACCCGACAGTTGTGCGCGAGTGATTGTGAAGATTGTGTATAGAAGTAAATTGGCCTGGTGAAAATGTCAATTAAGATGAATGTGAGATGTTAGGAATGTGAAAATGTGATAAAGGGGAACGAGGGGATTTCATAAATTGCTCCAACTGCGAAGGAAGATATCACTATACATGTGCAGGACTAGCAACAACAATGGTAAAAGCGATGGGAAAGAAGAAATAATAATAATAATAATAATAATTTATTACAGATGTACCCCGAAGCTTTTAGTAAAAGATTGGAAATGCAAGCGGTGCAGAAAAGGAAGAACAAACTCTAACACAAATGATGACGATGCTGAGGAATTAGAAAATGAGGATGAGAGCGAAGATGAGAGTGAGGAAGAAAATCATGAAGAGGACGAAACAAAAAGGAAAAGGGAAAGAAAGAAGAAAATGACAAAATTACAGAACAACCAAAAGAAAGACTTAGCAATAGCAAGAATTGAATCTACACTGTTGGGTCTGAATAAAGATAATGAAAAAATCTTGGAAGGAATAAAATTCATGGAATTGAAGTATGAAGAATTGAGAAAAGAAAATAAAGAAATAAAGAAGGTGAACAGTGATCTCTCAAAGAGAACTGAAAAATTGGAAGAATTAATGGGAGGAACCAGCATGAAGAAACAGAAAAAACAAAAGAAATTAAGACAACACTAAAAGAATTACAACAAAACCAAAATGAAGCCAAACAATACTCAAGAAACAAAAACATTGAAATATTTGGAGTTGACGACTACAAAAAAACAGCAAATAAAAGATATCATCCTTAGCCTAGCAGATGCACTAGAGATTCAGAATTTTGAAGAATGGAAAATTGATAAAGTGCATAGATTACCGACCAAGAAAAAAGACAAACCAGAAACCATCTTAATACAATTTAAGTGCCGAGAATACAGAGATGATTGGCTAAGAAGCAGAAAAAGAAATATAACGAATAAAGATGTTTACGAAGGTGGAAATGACAACAAAATATATTTAAATGAACATATGACTGCTTACTACAAATCACTAATGTGGAAAACAAAACAAGAACTGAAAGATAAATTTAAATTCATTTGGTAAAGATGGAAGAATAAACCTAAGGAAAAATGAAAAAGAAGTGCATGTACACAAAATAAAGAGTGATGAAGAGTTAGAAGAACTGAAAAAAAGGTAATGACAGAAGAAGAAAAACCAAGGAACAATGGCGTTTGAAAATGAAGCCATAAATGACGTATATGAAGATTTCAAAAAGTACAATGAAGTCTTAAACAATGACGGAAAAAAAGAAGTTGCAAGAATAATACATGTAAATTTAAGAAGTTGTAAAAAGAAACTGGGATAATTTATTAATATACTTAGAGACTTGCGCAGTTAAGTGGGACGTAATTGCCATTACAGAAACAAACCTAAAAAAATACGAAGTGGAAAACTATAACCTAAACGGTTATACAAAAGATAGTGTGTGCAGAAGAGCAAAATGAAGGAGGAATTTTGGTTTTTGTTAAATTGGTTAAGATTGGTATTGTATCTTGTAAATATATTTTAATTGATGGAAAAAATGCAATTGATATTTTAATTAGTAAAAAAGATGAATTATTTAACATAATAGTTTGTTACAGAAAACCATGATCTAACCGTAACAAATACATAATTGAGCTTAAACAACTACTTAAAGAAAAAGATAAAAATACCGAGACAAGCTAAATTTTCTTGTGCGATTTTAACTTTAATACATTATTGAAACCCAAAATGATTGCGAAAAAAAGATATAACTAAATTTGAAAACTTAATTGCGTATTTTGGCTTTCAGTAAAAAATAATTACAGCTACCAGAGAAGAAATCAAAAACATGTTTGGACCTGATATTCACAAAATTTAAAAATTTAAAATGTAAAAGTGCAGTTATTACCTTAAAACCAGCAGACCATTACTTCACAATAATTGATTTTTGGAATAAAAAATATAATACTGATGACGAAGCAACACAACAGCAAAAACTGGAATATAGATACTCAAATAAAAAAATTGTGGAGCAACTGGAAAAAGTCAATTCGAAGCAACTTGAGAAGTTGAATGATCCTGATGAAATTTATACAATGATTGAGAATGTAATTAAAAAAATATATCGAAATAATAGATATACTGTGAAAGAAACAACAACAAACAAAAACACAATTTTCAGAAATGAATGGATGAATGCTGAACTTATTACATCAATAAATGAAAAAAATTGTTTGTGGAACCAAATGAAAAATGAAAAATAAAAACAATCAAGATTTTCTGCAAAACTTTGAAAAATACAAGAAACTTAAAAAAGATGTTCAGAACAAAAAAAAAAGAGCAAAAGAAAATCAATTTGGAACTTATTTTTGAGAAGAATAAAAATGATGGAAAGAAGGTTTGGAGCAAAATAAATCAGTTTATTGGAAACAATGCTAAAGTTATGAACATTGAAAATCATTTTGAAAACACTTTAAGGAAAAAACCAACATCATTTGCGAAAAATTTTCAGAACTTTTGAAAAACAAGTACCCCAAATAAAAACAAAATTAAAAATAAAAAGGCGCAAGCATGAGCACAAACTGAAAACTGTAAGAAATAACTTAAAGAATGGAAGAAAAATTAAACATACAATGGGGATCATCGAAGCAAACAAAGATGACATACTCAAAATTATAAATCAGATTAAAGTAAGAAAATCATGTGTGTGGCCATGATGGATTCATGATGGAACACTTTGCAGAAACAAAAGATAAAACAAGTGAATTCATGACAACTCTAATAAATAGTATAATTAAAACTGAAATTTGGCCAAATAATCTAAATAGTCAAGTTATTCAGCCAATATATTAGAAGGGGAATGTGCAAGATCTCAACAATTATAGACCAATATTATTATTACTTGTATTAAATAAAATAATAGAAAAATTCTTTGCAACAAAAATTGAAGAATTTTTGGAGAAGTACAAGGTATTAAGCGAAAATCAGTTTGGATATCGAAAAGGAATTGGTACTAATGACACGTTAGAAAATATAAACAATAACGTCTGCAGAGCATTAAATGAAGGAAAATCGGTTGGTACAATTCTAATAGATTTAACTAAAGTCTTTGATACTCTTACAAACGCTATATTACTAGAAAAAAATTATAAAAATGGACTTAGAGGAAAAATGCATAACATTATTAATTGTAAGCTAGTGTTTTCAGTGGGTTGAGTTTGGTTGGCAGCACAAACGAACCTTTCCTGTCCCCTCTGCTGTTTACAGCCGCAGGCACTGACCTCATTTTGGGCACGTAAGGTCACTGAGGTGAGAGGTCAGTGTTGTGCATACGCTGTCAAGTGACGCACGCTTTTTGCTAGGCTGTTGACTTTCCTTTAAGCTTTATTTTTGATTACGTCTGCGATGCCGAAAAAAATTACGAAACGAGTGGGAAACGACACCACTGATTCACCAAGCCCCTCCAAACAGCGGGGTCAACCAGGCAAGAAACAGCGAACAGTTCTGGACCAAACTCTACCGGAAAATTGGACTGCTGACGAACTTAAAACGAAGCTGGCCGCCACGGGAATTAAAGTCCCGACAGGATTTCGGAGGCAGCACATGTTGCAACTTTATCGAGAAAATCAAGGATTTCCCACCGCGACTCCCGTAATCTCCCGATCAAACTCGCCAGTAGCAGTACACACAGACTGCGAGGTCAATAACCCCAACCAGGTAAACACGTCGGATCTACGTGAAATTTCAAACGCTCGAATCACGGAAGCAAGCAGTGCAGGTATTAGAGAGGGCGACATGAATGCAATTTTGGACTCGATGCGACAAGATTACAACGATCTACGCCAAAGATTCGATGCACTTCAACAAGAGAGAGCAGCAACGCGTCCATCGGCAGTCAGCCATGACCAAGCGCGTGACGTCATCGCATCCGGGCTTCTCACCAACGCGCATCGCATCGGAGCAGCACCGGAAGTACTTCCGTTTCCAGGAACCTACACGCTGTCGTCTGCAGCGGCCGTACGAAGACCACAACAAACGCACGTGACTTCCAATTTCGTTGCAAATTATTACGATCGCTTTTCCAGAGATCCCGTGCGCAATTTTTCCACAACTGGTTTTGGCTCCGGAATAGCTGCCGACTCTGTTGCCCACGTAGAAACAATTAGTCCACAACTTCGACGTGATGTAATCGAAGGTAAGGAAATTAATCTAGCGCTGCTTATTTTTCCTTCTAACCATGGAGCATTTCCTGAGGCTGTCCGTACAGTAGAAACATCAGACGGGATTGTCATCAATTTAAAATCCATTGATAGTCGTTTGCAACGGCCACTTATGGTGGAAGAATTTGTTATGGGTTTTAGCATTTATAAATCGATTTTGTGCGACGTTTACCCTGAAAGGCATAAAGAGATGGACATGTACCTTAGAGATGTGCTACAAATGTCGCAGCAGTTTCGTGGAAATGGATTTTACCAGTACCACACCGCCTTTTCTAGCAAAGCTGCAGCCATTCTTCGCCAAAGTAACGTAGTTGTGGACTGGAGCATTCGGGATAGCATTCTTTTCAATACCATTTTTGCTGGTCAGAGAGTTTCGTCTTGCGGAGTATGCAGCAGCATTGCCCACGCTACCACTATGTGTCCCCAGCAACAGACATCTTCAGGCGGAGTGGTAGCCAATAAGGGACAACGAGCAGTAGGATCCTCGCAAACATTTCCGCGCATGGTAACAAACCAGCCTTCTAGCAACGATAGGCATGGGAGGCCTTGTGTTTTCCATAAGGATGCAGAAATTTGCAACAACTACAACTCGGAACGAGGGTGTACTCGACGCACATGTGCCCTGCTCCATGCGTGCTCCAAATGTAAGAACTTGCACAGTGCTGTAGCCTGTAAATCTGCAGAGTCCACTAGACCTTCAAACGCGCCATGATTGCAACCTTGTCTTAACACAGTGACAACACCAGTCTGCATTGAAGCACTTCAAGAGGAACTCGCTTTACACCCTAACCAGGATGAGATTAATGATCTAATTGATGGTTTTCGTTTTGGTTTTGACACAGGGATTGAACAATTACCACCCGGGTCACTGGAATGCAAGAATTTATTGTCTGCCATGAACGAACCTGATGTTGTCACTGCCCTTGTTGCAGACGAAGTTAAGAAGGGTTTCCTGTTAGGTCCTTTTGACAAGCCACCGTTCGATACTTATAGAATTAACCCGATTGGTATCGCCACGGGAAAATATTCTTTCAAGAAAAGATTGATCGTTGACTTGTCATCCCCACACAACGATCCTTACAATTTTAGTCTTAATGATTTAATTGATAAATCTAAATTCTCGCTCTCTTACACTAGAGTGGACGATGCCATCATGATTATTTCACAGCTAGGTCAGGGAACTTTTCTTTGCAAAGCAGATATCATGGATGCTTTCAAACTGGTGCCAATTAGGCCAAAGTTGTGGCACCTTCACGGAATCAAGTGGAAGGAAGAATACTTCTTTTTTACACGACTGGTGTTCGGGCCAAGGTCAAGCCCTAAAATTTTTGACAGACTTTCTACAGCAATTTGTTGGATAGCAGAACATAATTATGGTGTCGCTAACATCCTCCATTTATTAGACGATTTTCTGACATTGGACTTGCCGGAGGAGGATGGCCTGCGTACTATGGCTGTACTAACCCACCTGTTTAAGAAGCTGAATATCCCATTATCCCCAGGCAAGACCATTGGGCCCCTTAGGGAACTTGAATTTCTTGGCATAATTTTAGATACACAGAAAATGGAAGCACGCCTGCCACCTGACAAGTTGCAGAGAATCAGCAAATTGCTCATGTCCTTCTACAGAAGCAAACGTTGCACGAAAAGAGAGCTGTTGTGTCTTTTAGGACACCTTAATTTTGCAACTAGAGTAATTCCAGCAGGGCGTTCTTTTGTAGGTTATTTACTGAGTCTGGCCAAGAGTGTACGTAAGCTGCACCATCACATTTCCCTCAATGCTAATTGCAGGAGAGACCTGCTTATGTGGGGTACCTTCCTTACCGAGTGGAACGGCATTTCCTTGTTTTAAGAACTTTCTTTTACGAGAGCTCCCAATCTTCAGATTTTTACAGATGCGGCATCCACGGTCGGTTTTGGAGGTTATTTTGCGGGTTGCTGGTTTGCCGAACGTTGGCCACAGGAGATCCTAAATTTACCCCAGAAAGAAATTTCCATGGCCCTACTCGAACTGTACCCTATTGTTGTTGCCTCATGTCTTTGGGGAGAGAAGTGGCCTAGAAAGAAAATCCTTTTTATGTGCGACAATGAAGCCACCGTTCACATCCTTAATAAAGGAAGATCACCAATCCCCTCTATCATGTTACTAATGCGGCGTCTCACATGGAATGCTCTGCATGGAAACTACACTATTGCTGCCATGCACGTCCCAGGTGTTGAAAATAATATTGCCGATTCGCTTTCTCGGTTTCAGATGGACAGATTTCGGCGACTCGTCCCTCAAGCCAGCCCAATACCGGAGAGCTGCCCCTGCTTTTCCCGAGTAATCATGCGCTGACGGAAACTGTACAGCAATTGTTTCAGGCATCACTTGCAGAAAGCACGCAACAAGCTTATAGCACGGGTTTCAAACGTTATCTTCATTTTCTTACTCTTCACAGACTGACCTGGTGCACAGAACTCCTCCCTGTGAATGAACGTCTACTGATTTACTTTGTGGCTCACTGCTTCCGAACCCTTTCCCTTAAGCATGGCACTATCAAATTATACTTGTGTGGAATTCGTTTCTCCTTTGTGCGCAATGGTTACAGCAATCCACTGTGTGATGCTACAGGCTCTCCACTTCCGGGACTCACTACAGTACTACGTGCAGTGAAACGTTTAGCAGCACCTAACTGGAAACCTCGGTTGTCTATTACCTTTCAACTGTTAAGTCGCATGGTACAGGCACTGAGGAGAGGATTCTTCTCGCCGTTCGTCGATGTACTGTTAGAGGCAGTTTGCACCGTGGCATTCTTTGCGTTCCTTCGCTGCGGGGAGTTCGCAGTAAAGACCAGGTTTAACCCCAATGCAGATCTGACTGTGTCTCGTGTCCAGGTCGATGTCAATGCAAAACGAGCATCGATTACACTATGCTCTTCGAAAACTGACCCTTTCCGCCAAGGAGTCACCATACACCTTTTTTGTACAGGCACAACTATCTGCCCAGTGCGTGCCTTATCTGTATACCGTGCCTTGACGAGCAATATGCATGTTAAGAATAATAGTGCTTTTTTCATTCAAGATGACGGTTCACCTCTCACACGAAAGTTTTTTATCGACAAGCTCAAGACACTTCTTACAAGACTTGGTTTGGACGAGACCCTCTACAATGGACACTCTTTTCGAATCGGTGCAGCCACCGCAGCAGCAGCAGCTCGAGTAGAAGACCATTTGATTCAGACTCTGGGTCGCTGGTCGTCTAATTGCTACTGTCGTTATATACATACCAATCTCGACACACTTCAAGACGCACAACGACGTATGAGTTCGACCAGGAAAACATCACTGGAAACCCGTCACCCCTCAGTACACTTTCACCAGTAGTTAGTGCTTCGTCGCACTAGTTAGTGCTTCTTTTTACTCCAGCTTCGTTTCACCACACCAGTGGGTGTTTTGTGTTTCAGTGCAGTGCGTTGAGTTTCATGCATCAGGCATTATTTTTGGTTCATTTCAGTGCTTCACCTTTTCCGTGCAGTGCTTCCAGTGTTTTGCACATGGCTTTCATTGAAGTTAAGCCTTGCTGTCAGTGCTTGGGCTCATTTGCTTTGTTGCATGGCCTAGTGCCAATTTGTGGCCCAGCATATGGTGCCTACAATGGGGAAATCTACATGTGCCAATAATTTGTTTCTTCTGGGAAGTTCCCATTTTAGTGCAGTGTTCAAGCCTCAGAGTGATCTTTATTTTTCCTGCTCTACCAAAGTGCTTTTAATTTTAATTGCAGTGCTCTTTTGTGTGTTGGCGAATACCAAATGGTATTCATTGTACGGAGAGTCTATTTCTCATTTTCTCCTATCAGTGTTTTTGTGACGCTTTTATCAATACCACATTGAAGGCCATTTTGTTCAGGCCCGTCTTCGACACCGGGACATTCAGGCGAGTCATACTACTCCCACTTACATCGAACGTGCCGTTTACATAACCTTTATTTTATTAATTTTCTTTTTGGGGGCCCTCAGCCTATCGGCTTCATTTGGGCTTCCTCGTCCTTCCCGCGTGAAGGATCAGGACTCGCTGGCCCCCAAACACACCTCCCCTGTTCCGGGCCTGGCGCTTTTGTAGTTCGGGTCAGCCACGCTACCTCTCTATGACTAAAATGAATTTTGGTTTCTTTGGTGTCCTAAGGGCCCGTGCAGTCGGACGCTGTGTCTTGGTCAAGCCGAGGGGACTGAGTCAGCCCCCAGTTTGTGCCAAAGTGTATTTTTTAATTTTTATTATTTTGGTTATTGAATCTGTAGCCATTGGTGTCAATAAATCTACGTTTTTATTTCCATTCTTGTTTGTCGTTTGTGCTGCCAAGTAAATTGTAAGCTAGTGTTTTCAGTGGGTTGAGTTTGGTTGGCAGCACAAACGAACCTTTCCTGTCCCCTCTGTTGTTTACAGCCGCAGGCACTGACCTCATTTTGGGCACGTAAGGTCACTGAGGTGAGAGGTCAGTGTTGTGCCAACGCTGTCAAGTGACGCACTCTTTACCCACCGCCACCCCTTCTCCTCCATTATTCTTAGCCTTTTCATCTTGGGACTGACTTCGTCTTGTCGGGTGTGGGCTTCCTCGTCCTTCCCGCGTGAAGGATCAGGACTCGCTGGCCCCCAAACACACCTCCCCTGTTCCGGGCCTGGCGCTTTTGTAGTTCGGGTCAGCCACGCTACCTCTCTATGACTGAGCCCTAAGGGCCCGCGCAGTCGGACGCTGTGTCTTGGTCAAGCCGAGGGGACTGAGTCAGCCCCCAGTTTGTGCCAAAGTGTATTTTTTAATTTTTATTATTTTGGTTATTGAATCTGTAGCCATTGGTGTCAATAAATCTACGTTTTTATTTCCATTCTTGTTTGTCGTTTGTGCTGCCAAGTAAACAGTTATTTAACAGATAGATACTCATGTGTTAGAATTGGTAATAACCTAAGTCAATGGACAAAAGTTGAATACGGTGTACCACAAGGTTCTGTATTGGGGCCCCTACTATTTTTAATTTATATAAATGATATTACTGATTTAAAATGGAAAACTTATATGACCTTATTTGCTGATGACATATTTATGTTGTCTAAACAAAACAATAACAGAAAGATGATGGAAAATTTGCTGGATGAGTTTGACAATCTACAAGTTTATCTTAATGAAAACGATTTAATCCTAAATTATGAAAAAACATGCTCTTTACCGATAGTAACATCACACATGCAAGAAGCCATAGAAGTGATAGAAAATGTAATTGTAACTGTGATTGTACTAAGATAAAAAAAGTAAATAATACAAGATATTTGGGAATTGAGCTTGATAAAAACTGGAAATTTTACAAACATATTGATATACTTACACAAAAACTAAGGAGAATGATCCCAGCACTATATAACTTAAAGAATATACTGAGTACTGAGTAAGAAGGTGATTTTTCATAAACTTAAATTTTTCAAACATAAATTATGGGCTCAATGTGTATGGATCAACATCAAAAAGCAACACGGCACAAATACAAAAATTATTTCAGAATACTTTTCAGAATACTTTTCAGAATAAAATACAACAGACTGATGAGTTATATAAAAAATTTGAAAAAATGAAAATTGACACACATCATTAAAATGGAACATTATAAAAAAAAGAACTATTACAAGGATGAACATAAAATTATGGTAAACAGAAATATGAGAAGTAATAATACCTGGCTACAAAAGCCAATATGGAGAAATTCATATGGAAAGAGGACTGAAATATCTGGTACCGTTATAGTTCAATTTGATTCCACAAGAACTGCGACAAATACTAAACAACAGTGAAATGCAGTGTAAAATCAAAAAGTGGTTAATACAATCACAATAAGCAGCCTTTAGGTAACAAATGATACATGAACAGGACACATATAAGATATTAAATGGATTAAATTAACTTAAATGAACTCTAAATGAAAATTGTAAATTGTTAAAATAGTTTATGTGAAATGTGTTTTTTGTAAATAAGTGTTGAAATGTGGAAAGTTTTATGT
>JAHWFP010226710.1:49177-72742 GCA_023313725.1 Lithobius niger
ACTGCTTGCACACACAAGTCTGATACGGACTTCGTGCCTATACTTGTATGTCCGTATGTACCTGTACTTGATTAAAGCTATTATTATTATATGAACCTACATTCACAAGTACTTACGTACTTCATGGAGGTTCTTTTCTTTGCACCATATTAAAAAAATAATAATTATTATTATTATTATTAAATACATTAGATACATTAGTATTTCGTGGAAAGTGTGACAACAAAATTATTATCTATAATATTATTATTACAGTTTATTATGTAATTATTTATTTAAATACAGCATATGATATAAAATATGCATATATTTGTTATATTGACTATTCACTCCTGTATAGGCAAAAGAGGTCAGTCACTTCACTAATCGTTTACTATAAAGAAACAAGATGTCTTCGTTGTATATTTTTTACTTAGCACCTAAAGTTCGTTAATTTTTCTTATTTAATTTTTTACGGCTTTGAATTCTTTTCAATAACAATCTTGTACGTTGAAATTACGCATTAATGCTGGTCTTTATGAGCATGCTTTTCTAATACAATCTCCTGTCTTCCAGATGCCTGGCATAGAAGTTACCTACAAAAATTCAATGGTATTTTATGGAACTTGCATGCACATTACTTTAAGTGAGTTGACTCCAATATATTATTTTAAGACTTGCATTGTTCTAGTTCAATTTCAACCAAGAACTATAGGGTTGCAAGTTTTACAGCACTGTCCAATTAGGGTCAAGGCCAGTGGAGACAATTTAATTCTCTTCTGTCTCAGGTGCAACTAAATTAATGTTAACAGGACTTATCCAACCCAATCAAGACGTAAAATTCCATCACCTAATGTTAAACATCGAATTTCGTTACTCTTAGTGGTTTTAAATCTATTTACTTCATAGGTATGTCCATATCCTTTTACTTCTATTCCCAAAGGACTGTACGACCACTAACAATTCTACTACTAAAACTTCGGCACGAGCCAGTGAAGCTGCTCTTACTTATTTTTGTAAGCATTTAGTCGTACCTCAATTTTAGTAACATAATTGTTAGTTGTAACATTTTCTAGCTTGTAAGTTTATGGATACTTTTTTTATGGAAAACGCATGGTCTTACTTTTGTCATTTCCGTCAAAGCAGGTTTTTCTGTTACTTGTCTTAATAAAGGGTTACCCGGCAACTCTACTACCATTAAAAGTTTCTGGACGTTCGGGTGCAATTAGTCATTAGCAACCAAGCAATAAAAAATGAACATCACCATTGAACAAGTCTAATCTCTCTTAAAGTGGAGAGTAAGAACTTACTGTTTTTAAAGTCACTGGTGGTTCATTCACAAGCTAGATTTAATTGGTAAAATTCTGATGACATCATTTCGTTGTGCGCTGTAGGTTTTTACGGTGATCTGTTCTAGTCTGAAAACCTTTCACCTAACCAACAAAGAGATTACAAGACACGACTCATAAAGATCGTGTGGAACACTCTGTAAAAAGCTGGTAAAATGGTACTGTGTTAGACTTGTTGAATCACGTTAGTCGGCTAAAAGTTAATTAAGTGGTTCTCAGGAGTGGTACCAAAAAAATTGAGGCGAGTACGCAGTATTTTTTTTAACGTATTATTCATGATTTTTCAGTTGCTGACGTGACGATGGCAGTGGCTTACATTTTGTTGTGTAGTACAATATCAGTGTTTTAATTCTAGAGTAGCCGTGCAAAAGTTGAACGTTTGATAAAAGTCTTTCTTGAGATAAAAGTTTTTAGTTTTGACATGCTTTTGAAAAACCCTAAGATTTTTGTTTCCATGCGTTCAAATGAATGAAGCAAAGAGCAGATGTGGTCTTCGGCTCCAGGAAATGTTTGATAAAAGTGCTGATGCGTGGTCGGAATTTTTTTATTTTTAGACAATGTCATAAAAAATGTTTCATGCGCTGAGAAAAAGCCCATGCGTGCGCTCCCGAGAACCACTAAGTCAACTTTTAGCGTCCTTATTTTTTTAATGTTCCATTAAATACAAGGATAACAGTAAAATAGAGGTCATAAATTGTTAATTTACTGTTTTTGTGCCCATAAACTTTAACAGACCCAGTCATGCATCCGTACCACTTTAGGAGTTTTATTAACGGTCAGATTGTAATTGTATAAAACTGAATAAACTGCCTAGCAACAAATTAGTAGTGCTTTTACTGTAAATTTACCGATTTTTATCAGTGTACCGGTAGTCTAAAAAATGTGTAATTGTTACGTTTAATACGAAAAACGTTATTAACATCATAGAATAAAATTATGTTGATGTACAATATTTCTTGCTTTAGTGTTTGCTATTTTATTTTTAGATAAAGATGTTGTATACCGAGGAGGAGCTCAAGGCATGCGCATGGCTTTTAACACCATGGAAACTCCACATTGTCAAACTAGGGTTATGTCGGTAAGAAATATTGTAAATTCGTTATGCATAGCCACTGTGTTCCCAGAAAGCTCATTGCCTATTTAAAAAAAATGAATTTAGCTCTTTTTCTTCTTTTACTAATATTTATTTTACTAGTTGGGACCATGCATGCTGCACGGTGATTGAATTTCCTGGACTTAGCCTCTCTTGGTGTTTCGTAGTCTTAGTAAATTAACTGGTGATTTCTATTTCTCTACCCCAACACACATTCCTCAGCCTTGTCCCTGGTCCTACGACTGTCCCCTACACCCCACTGCACGCCCTCTGGCAGTGTAGGGTCTGCATACTTTCCCACCTTTTCCCCCGACACTCCCTCTGTTTGATCTTTCCCGTCCTTCGAACACCTTGTCATTCCCCCTGCACGTATTTCGGTGCTCTCTAGCACTTTCAATTTCTTTACCGCACCAACCAGCACACCCCTGCCCCTTCCAGGCCCCGGCCACCCTCTGGCCGTGTAGGGTCTGTATACCTCCCTGCCCTTCCCCGGCACCACTGGGCTTTGGTCTTTGGTCTTTGGTTTTAAATTTATTAACCACCTCCTTCCCACAAACACCCCGCCCTCATTGCGGCTCCTTCCGCATTCCTGCTTCTTCTTGATGCTCACACTGAGTAAGGAAATAATGTGATCTCCCCCTTCCTATCCGCCCTTCCCCTTCCTCTTTCCCTCCTCTTCTCCTTCGCCTCCTCTCTTCTCCCCTCTCCCCTCCCATGTTTGCTCTTGGTGTTCATAAGACTGAACATGAAAGAACTTTGTGATGGGGCCCTGTGGACCCAAGCAAAGTGATCAACAACAGCCCAGTGGTTAACGTCTTCAATTCCAAACGAAGTGAACGCTTGTTCGAATCCCACGACTGACTTTAAAAAGTATCAGAAATAAATTCATGCAACTAAAGTTTAATATGACATTTCGTCGAGATTTTGGCCTGAACCCAAAGAAGAAGCATACCTGTGTTTTACAGAATTGTGACATCGGTGCAGCCCTTGCTAGGTTCAGAACTCTCACTGACTATAAGCAAGAAGTGTGTAGTGTGGATGATGTAAAGCATTGTTTTACTGGGGTTCGGTGTGTTGCTTTAAAACTCAAAGAGAGTATATCTGCTGAGTAATTGCCTGATGTTCTAAGTATTAAAGGTGTTCCGGCGTTTTTGCCAGTTGCTGGTAGACAACTGAAATGTTATAAATGCCAGCAAAGAGGTCACGTGAAGCGTGCTTGCTCCAGTATTTTCTGTAAAGAATGCTGTGGTTATCAGCCCAAGTCATCTCTGTGGTCATCTTGCAGAAAGGCTGCCTGTGGTGCAATTTAGCCATTCCACAACAGAAGTTGCACCGTTGTGCATGACAACCAATCCACTAGTGAGGCTGAAGTGCAGAATGCTTCCAAAGTATGCGATGTCGGTGTTGAAACTCAGCAAGATAGTTGTGCTATACTGCCAGTTTTTGCTGTTCCTAA
This sequence comes from Lithobius niger, assembly GCA_023313725.1. Taxonomy (NCBI): domain Eukaryota; kingdom Metazoa; phylum Arthropoda; class Chilopoda; order Lithobiomorpha; family Lithobiidae; genus Lithobius; species Lithobius niger. The sequence continues at coordinate 53,055 of JAHWFP010226710.1, forward strand.
CTTTTCTACTGTGTTTTTTTCGTTCAATGTGCCAGATCCTAAGCGAAAATTTGTGTCGGGTGTTGCTTCCAGTGGGAATCCCAATGCTGCCCTATCTGCAAATGGTAGAAATGTTTGATAAAGCCTTAACAATTATTGTTTTGGGGTAGATAGCTATTACTTATTACCATAATTTTTGTCATTTTCATTGTTTAAAAGTCTCCAAGCAATTACGTAATTTGACTTTACTTTATTCCAGAGCTTACAGGCCTAGTAAATTCATTCACTCATTTTAACCTAACCTAAAACTATATCTAACCTTCTTAAAACCAATACTGAATAAACCGCACAACCTGTACCACCTTAACTCATAAACAAACTGGCCTTCCCTCACCCACACACCACCATGGACACAGGGGATCCAGGGGAATGGAGGACAGAAGTAATGTTACACTAGGCACTGGGTTACCTTACAAAAACCAAACGTCCTGTGCAGGGAGCAAACACCAGCCGCAGAATGCGGAGTGACACTAGGGGTCGTAACCAGGGGGTCAACCCCATCAACATGAACATAACGCTACTGATCAATCCAGTGACGGCACTACAACAATAAGTGAAGTACAGACTTTGTACCACCACCAACATGCAAAAACCGGAGACCACACCCAGCTCAACCAGAACAAGTAAGCCCGAAGCCGCACATGTCTCGTGCGTAGAGCATTGAGATTGATTACACCAGCCTCTTTACAGGAGAGGCTGTTGTGGGGTCTGAGACAGACAACATCTGTATTTATTTAGACAATGGAGGGGTGCATCCCAAACAACTGCGGCCAATCACTTCGCTGCCCACTCTCTCGTGAAAACCCCCGACAACAGGGTGCAGATCTCTCGGGCCCAGAACGAAATTAATCCCGTCTAGCGAGGCCATCAGCTAGTTCATTCTCAAAGCACCTATCATAGCTCTTGACCCAGCTGATCGTGACCATCTGTCCACACTGGCCAAGAGTGAAGAGCCTCCACCCAATTTCGAAGGCTATCAGGTGAGTACAGTGCAGAGACTGAAAGATAACACTGGCACAGGAACTGCAGGAGCCAACGAGTCAGTCATAACACAAAACTTAGGCAGGCGCAGATCGGACCCAATGTCCAGACGCACATACATGGCGACCAGCCTACCTATAAAAGCAGACGAGAGTGCCTAAGCGAGAGTGGTATTCGAAGCGCAGGCTAGGAATACACACACCCACCCCTCCCTTTGATCAACTTTGCTGAACAACGCACCACAGTAGATTAAATGACATGCCTGCTCCCAGGGCACCTGGGCCCCCATCCGTCAAATGGGCACTAGAGCCGAGGGGCCAGAGGGTTGATAAAAACAGTACTCAAAAAACCGACTGACCCTTCATGCCAGAAAAGAGAGGCCCCAACACCTGGATTGTAACTACCGGGCACCTTGAAACAGGGTCACGCAGTCCAAAAGAATACCGGCCAAAGGATCCGACTACCCCCTGGCAAGCGCACACTGGCAAATCTTAGTCAGAAGCTCCCTTGCACGGAGATGAACCCAAGATTCCCCATCTCGATGTGCAAGGCGAGAACACATGTAGAGGGCAGACACCCAAAACAACGTGAAGACCTGTGTTCAGAGCCACCTGGTTGTTCTAGATAGCCTGCCTAGAGCTGACCAGCACAGGAAAGCAAGTATCCCATGTAAAACGACATAATGGTACCTTGTTTAGCCATGTACCCATTGCCACCCAATGACTTCAAGATGTTTTTCCTATCTGCGACGTGTTCCTTGAACGTGATGTTTCCACTGGATCTGGGAGTCCAGCCAAAAACTGAGATGCCAAATCTTAAACCTTGACCGGACACGAACACCATCGACCAAACGCGAACCTTCCTAGGCTTGTCCATGCTGGTAGATCATTAGATTCGTTTTGTCGCTAGATAACTGAAGATGCTTTGCAGACAAATCCTGAAACTCTCTGCTGATAGCTTATACCAGGGTTAGCAAGAGCAGCCGCAAGATCAGTTCCAGCAGGCCAAATGGCAATATCATCCGCGTAAGCAACCACGTTGACTGTTGAGGTAATTTTAACAAGAACCGCTTTGATCGCCACCGCGAAGAGAGCTGGGCTCAAACAGCTGCCTGTGGGAGACCCTTGTCGGTAAACCGCACACCCTACCAGGCACTCCCCACCCTGGTGGCACAACATCATTTACCAGCAAGGCCAAGATAGCTGCCTTCAGCTTCCTACTAACACCCAGACCACCAAGGAAATACTCCACCTACGGTATGTTTACCATATCGTAGGTGGCCTTAATGTCTAAGAAGACAGCGACTACAAAACCATTGACCCATGCTTTCCGGTAACCGGACTCGAGATACAGCACAGCATCCTAAGTACCCAATTTGCCGCAAGCCAAACTGGGTGCCGAACAACCTACCAGAGCCTTTAATCTGCCAAAACAACCTGTTTACAAGAATTATCTTGCAGAACTTACGCACACACAAGAGAAGGGCAATAGGCCTATGTCTCGTGACAGCAGTGAGAAACTTTTCCCTGCCAAGTACCGTGGCCAGGACCAAGATGGCAAGGAGTTCGGTATAGGGGGCCCATCGAAACAGCTCTGGAAAAAATCCAAGATGGCAGAACGGCCAGCCAGCTCAAGAATCTGCAAGTCGCCATGTACAACCCTTCGATCCCAGCAGCATTCAGGATGGCAAGAACTTAAGGCAAGGGGAAGGTCATGCCCATTGGGCTAATCCAGGACAGACACACGAAGGGGGCCTCGTTTTGGGGAGCCATATACCTCCTCAAGATTAATGTTGAATGCTTTACCCATATTTAACCGATGTCAACCTCACCATCCTGTCAAAAAACCCAGACAACCACGGAGCGGGTGTCCTGGGCCGAGCCAAGGTCCAGATCTATGAGATTAACAGACCCTGAGACACCTGCTCACAAAGTCTGGCCCCAAATTGCTTCATCTCCCAACGAAGAATAAACCTTGATTCTTGGGTAACCCTGAGAATCGCAAACTCCAACTGTGAGCCGCCTGCCTGTTTCACGAATAGCTTAGCTTCTCGCTCTCCAAACTATACTTGGGAAACATTGTTTGCCCTCAATCAGCCCACCCCCCACAATGTGGCACAAGTCTACCACTGAAGCTAAGGTGGCCCACAGATTGTGCAACACATAGGAACGGCGCGCCTGGTCTGCCAGAACAACCAAAGACCTCTCCACAGGTATATTAGCCAGGCAGCCACTGTACGGTCGTTTGATCCAGGCCAGATCACGTAGCGCATCAGTCAAACTGGATTTAACATGGCCTGTTCACCGTCTTCTCCCAAAACACCATCAGCATCAAAGGCCACAACCACCTCTTCCCCTGTGTTTTGTTCCTTGCCAGCAATGAAAGAGTTGCCTGGAGAGTTGCCCCCTGTTCTTTGCTAATCACGAAACTGGAGAGTTGCAACAATGTCCTAAAATGCCAATTGCACATATTTGTTGGGCATTGCTGCGTTATTTTTTCGTATGTAATTTCACCAAAAGCATCCACTTGTAACTTATTGGCAGTGGAATGTTGTAATGGCATAAGAACAACTGGCATGTTTACTGCGGCATGTGTACTGCATACCTCCCTTGGGCCTTCCTTGTAACCTTCTAACCTGTACCCAGAGTCATGACAGTGGTGTGTTGACGTGTGGCGTGTGGTGTGATGTACAGCTTAGGATTAAGTTTTGTTAACATTTAAGTTTTGTTAAGTTGAATGAGGGAATGCTCTGTTGTCCACCTAATCTCAATAAATATTAATAATAATAACTGTTGGTAAATAACAGTTGGCAAATCTATTTACATGTCAGTATGGCTGAGTGGTACAATTTTGGCCTTTGATCTCAAAGGTTGTGGGTTAAATTCCCACTCAGGTATTGTGACATTTAAGTCCAAAAGGCAATGTAAGGTTTGCATCTGTATTTATTTATCACTTTTCGAGCCCATGAGACCATAAAACATGGCTGCCCGCGTTAGGTGGTTTGTGCAGGTCTTTAAAAAAAGAAAGTTTTGTCAAGTCGGGAGACTCAATCGGTATCGGTATAGGATGATTTGTATAGGACAATCAGTGAGGAAGCAGCAGAATTGGGAATAGAGAGGTGGACTCTCAACTGTGTTGCGTCAAGGGAGGTAAATTTATTTGAGAAAGAGGGGTAGGCTTAAGTGACAACGAGCAGACAATGGGGTGACCCAACAATGACTATGGAAGTAAATGAGTTGCATGGACGAGTTTGTGATGGGTTTATAGCCGTTTTAAGATGAGGCATCCGCTGTTATGGAAACGGTACTTAGTGATTTGTTAAATCAAGTTGTCCCAGTGACCCAACGACCAGTTGTTTCGTTTGCTGATGTGGCCAAGACGTGTCGTGGAGTGGAAATGGACGTGGACATGGATATCAACAATGAAGAAGCAGTGTGTTGTGGCAGTGGTGAGAGTGTTTTTGCCCCAGGTTACAATTAGATATGAGGAGGCTGAAACGGTTGTGCCATGGTAGACTAGCAAATTTCGATAAAAGTCATTAGTAGTTACAGCCAACCAAACTGTACTGCCCTATTTTATCCATCATCTATCTCCAGGATGCCCTAGAGAGGCTGGTTGACCAGCGAAAAATAGTGGCAATCTGTCCCATGAGAGCAAATAATGTTTCTCAGATTGTGTTCGCGGATCAGGACACGAAGCACAAGCTGACAAATCCTGTGGGTACGATTGCATGTGAGGGTGGGCCAAGTAAGAGTTCACTGGCTGCCTTATGAGGAGTCGGACAAGGATATTGGAAAGGCCTTGTTGAATTATGGTACAATAGTCAGGTTCAGACAGCCGTACCATAGTGCGAGTGGCATATGGCACTGTTTTTTGGGTGTCAGAAATTTCTCACTCCCATTAAGAGGCAGTGTGACTCTAGGGGAGATACGGGACATTGTTTCAGTGAAGGTCATTGCTCGCGTGGCTACAGATTATTGGTTGGCCAGATGTCTGAAATGTAGCATCACTGCTCACGTGAGAGGAGTGAGCCCCAGTATTTACCATGTGCGATGTGGTGTGTTTGTCTCCCAGGTGGCACCATATCTCACCAATGTATGGAAGTACACAGTACGTGTGATGCTGGTAGTGAAAGTGTGCAAAGTGTGAATAGGGAACTGTGCCAGTCCTTTCAGCTGTATGGCGTAGTGTGTGGCAAGAAGAGTGGTCATCTGGGAGTATGGGTCGGCATTTATTCGCCATTCATCTTACAGTCTGTTGCTCGGCGGCTATGGGTGACCTTCTAAGAATGAACGTGGGTTTGCTTTCACGGTTGAGAACGGGACACTCACTCCTGAATGGCCACGTCTCCCGTCTTGGTTGGAGTGCTTCACCTCTTGTGTACATGTGGAGGAGTCTGACGATACGGAAGGGCATTTCCTTTTTGATTGTAACCATTGGTTAACTTTACGTCGCTTTCCATTCACAGAGAATGAAAATGACATGCAGGCGGCTCTTGGTGTCCCACCATGTGCGTTGAATTCCAAGAACTGCCTCTGGAGAGTCTCCAGTTTCGTAATGCTACCAAGCGGTTCGACCTCCAGTGAAATGGTTGTGGGTGGGTGCGGTTAATGATCCGGGGAGCATGGTACATATCATTGTTTATGTTTAAATGATTTAGGGTAAGGATTTAGAAAGAGCGAATAAATTCATGACTTTGTAAGATCCAGTAATAACTATAAAAAATAATAAATAAATAAATAAATAATAGGGAATGACCGGGGCACAAAAAACCGAGTCCGAGCCAGGCCCGAGCAATTGTGAATACCCACCGAGTCGAGTCTGAGTAGTGAACTGGGTAGAAAATTTTCAACTGGGTAGAAAATGACCAGTAATTCTTTGTTTCACATTTTTAATAATAAAGTAAAGTATGAAATAAAATGAATTTTGGTTTCTTTGGTGTCCGAATAGGCCTATGTTGGCTTTAAGGAAGATAAAATGGTAATAAATTGAACAAGCATACTAACTTACTAAGTATTTATTAATTAGGAGGTAAGTTATTATTAGTATAATTATTAATTCAGTGTTGAAGTTGACACAAGCATCTGTAGTTTCTAGTTTTCATTAGGCCTACGTAAATTGTTAAGTTTACTGTCACTTAGGTACACTGATTTTTTCAGTGCCATTTTTTTTTCACATGTGGCAAGTTTTTCTTCAGAAAAAGCCGCATGTCTATCTTCTCTGGTACAAGACGGCATGCTTTGTCTTTGTTTCACTAATTTTGCGCTCCAGAAACTGCATATTTGCTTTACACTTGACAAATTTATCCTTTCAGTTCTTGGGTTTGGCTAATAAAAACATCCAGTAAATTTTTAGCGAATTTTACAACACGTACGAAAATGAAATAATAAGTTTATAAGTTTTTGTCAGTTGTGGAGTTTCTGAAAATAGTTTTCTGGTTGTGAGTATTACTTATTATGCCACATGAAACATCCTGTTTGGTGCACTCTCATCCTGTTTGGTGCCGCCATGGTTTCATTCAGATTTCACGGAGGTGCTTGAGCTTCGTTAGTCAGTGAAAATCACAAGAAACATGAAGTTTCACAATAATGAAAAATTAAAAGAGCAACCAAAACACGAAACTAAACAGAAAATCAGCCTATAAACATTCACACTATCGCTGATCAAGTGAGAACAACGCTAAGTAGCTTGACTAACACCGACTTTCGGATGCATTTTCCTCAAATGGTGATTTTCATTTTAGGTCATTACCGCCCGTAATTAGAAAAAATGATTCTCTAAAACTATTAAAGCCATTTATTTTATTTTTTTCTGTGCACCTTAATGAATAAGTTTTTTTTTGTAATGTTTGTCAGCCGAAGCAACTTAATGCTTGTATGGCTGAACCGGCTCAATTTTGAACATTACCAAACTTTTAGAGAAGAAGAAATATCTGGCAAAGGAAGGTGCCAACCCGGGGATTCGATCCAGGAAACCTCCGATCATAGTAGCGGCCGATAGATTGTCCAGAATTGGCCCGAATAGTTCCCATAGCCGAATAATTGAATATCTATTGCGTGCAAGTAGTTGTAGGTTTCTCCAAAAGATAAAATGAAACTATGAAAATAAAACAAAATTTTCCAACAAATGATTATTTCCCTGTTTGTACCCGATCGAATTTTTACCGAGTCCGAGCCAGGTATACGGTATTACCCTGACCGAGCCGACTATTTACCCGGACCAGGTCTATCCCTAATAAATAAATAAATAAATAACACATCACACCAGCACCAAAAATGATGAAAACCGAAGAAGCACGTGCATTTAATTGTAAATATCCGATTTTGATTATAAATTAAGGATCGACCGGGGTGCAAAAAACCGAGTTCGAGCCAAGTCCGACTAATTATGAATACCCACCAAGCCGAGTCTGAGTAGTAAACCGGGTCGCAGATTTTCAATTTTTTCTTTAAAATTTAATGTACACTTTTTTTACTTTGCTTGTGCAGAGTATAACAATGAACGAAAGCAAAATAAAATCCATTTTTTTTTAATTATAAACTTTATAATTATTAAATAAAGTGAAGTCAAAAATTAAATTAACCGATAATTCTTTGTTCCAATTTCTTTAATAATAAAGTGAAATGGAAAATATGTTGGCTTAAAAGAAAAGATAAAATGGAAATTAATTGAACAAGCATATTAACTTACTAAGTAATTAATAATAATTTTCATTAGGCCTACATCAATTAGGCCTACAGTTGTGCTTAACACCGTAGCTTGTACGTGCGGGGTTGCATCATTTCTCAACTTCGTGAAGCTTTGTTTTTGTTAAACTTATTTAGCGCAACTGACATCTGGAAATTGTATTTTTGCTTTACACTTGAAAAATCGTTTCAGTTCTTAGATTTGGTTAACAAAAACGTCCCCGTGCTGTTTTAGCGAATTTCAGAACAGGTACGAAAATTAAAAAAAAGTTTTTGGAGTTTCAGAAAATCGTTTTCAGGTTGTGAGTGTTGATTATGATCCCAAATGAAATATCCTGTTTTGGCGCTATTTCAACGTGTCCGCCATGGTTCCATTCAGATTTCACGGAGGTGCTTAGTTAGTCGTTGAAAATCACGAGAAACATGAAGTTTCACAATAATAAAAAATTAAAAAGCAACCACAATGCAAAACTAAAACGCGAAAGCAGCCTACAACCCTTCACACTATCGCTGATCAGGTGAGAACAACGTTAAGTAGCGTAACTAATGCCGACTTTCAGACGCGTTTTCTCAATACGCATTTTAGTTCATTAACTGCCCTAAATTAGAAAAAAAATCATTTTCTAAACCCATTACAGCCATTTATTTGAATTTTTTCTGTGCGCCTTAATGAATATCTATTGCATGCAAGTAGTTTAAGGGTCTTCCATAAAGTAAAATGAAACTATGAGAATAAAAAATATTTTTCAACAAATAATTATTACCCTGTTTGTACTATGTCGAATTTTAACCGAGTCCGAGCCAGGTCAAAAATAGCATTACCCAGTACCGGGTCGGGTATTTACCCGGACTCGGTCGAACCCTATTATAAATAATTCCTGATGTGGTGTAGTATATTAAAAAAGAAAAACCAACTCCTTTGATGTTTAAGTCACTGTTTAACTGATTCGAAATCAAAATATTAAAGGAACACAAATAAACTTTCCTGTAAGGTTTCAGACACGGCAGTGTTGCGGTATTGTTTAGTCCACGTGAAACTTCACTGTTGTACTGAAATGTTTTTATCATTTTTACTTTTGTACACGGTTGCTCAGCTAATCATTGGTGCATTCTACTGGGCTAAATTGCATTGCTGAAAATGGTTAGAAACTGATCATCTAAGTGTGCTTAGTCACAGTCTTAGGTAATTCAGGGTTCGTACGAGTCTTTGAACACCTAGAAATTTCTGGAAAATCATAATTAAATATCAGTACTGGAAAAGTGCTTGAAAATCTTAAAAAATTGTGTGTGTGTCATCAGTAGGGTGATTAACAGAATAGACACAACTTGACTGAAGAACCCTTAAAAATCCTGCCCTGAAAGTAGTTGAGCGTTTGCCCATTAGATTATTTTTTCTTTGTTTGGGCGTTAAAGTATTTGAGAGTTAGAATCTGTTTTATTTTATTTTTGTGTATAATGGTTGAATACAGCAGTAAGGTTTTACATGGAATAAACAATACCACAACACTGCAGTATCTGAACCCTCACTGTTTCCTTTTGCGGGGGGTTGACCCTCCTGAATGTTATTGGTGTCGGCGGCCACTTACGGTCCGGCACTTCCTTGTTGATTGTTGCCATCTTGATGGTTTTCGTCGTCGTTTCCATCTTCCGCATGACATTGTGCGTCAATTGGGCGATAAGTCTGTCCTCCTGTCCGGTGTTTTTCAATTTTTGCAGGAGGTACAGATGTATGACAAGATTTAGATTAGGGGTTTGAATAATATCTCTGTAATGTGTGGTGCAGTGGCAACCCGGACCACTGCACTGTGACTGAGGTTGGCGCTAATGACCAAGCTGTCGACGCGCCATTAAGCCTCAATCCCCCCCCCTTACAGAAAAGTATATTTGTGTTCTTTTGCTGTTTTAACTTCGAATCATTTAAACCTTACCTTAAACATCAAACGAGTTTGTTATTGTTTTTTTTTGTCATCGGTGTTACTTTTGCATACCAAGTTGTTCTTTTACACTCCCTGCAAATGCAATGAATTTCGCTGGCTCATTCAGTGCAAGTTCTTCTGTTGAAAGTTGGTTTGTCTGCAGCTCGTTTTCAGGGCCTTGTTGTTTTTAGCTCTAAGGATCCGAACCCAAACCAGGTTCAGTGCCCCATTACGTAGAGTAGATAACAAAAGGTGCCTCTGGCTTTTATCCGATAGAGCATCCTCTTCATATTTCCTCAAAGTTCGCATGGATTGTTGGCTCACCAGCAGTGGTGGGACTAAAGCATAAGGGAGTAGTCACCCAAGGAAATGATGATGCCGAATTGGTGGAAGAGGATGTCTATAAATTGGTGCTGAAGCAGGCTGAAGAGTCCGGAATATGTGAATTGGACTTAATGATGTGTGGGGCGTCCGTAAGAGTTGTGTTTGAGGGAAAAAGTGCTGGGTAAGCTGTGCCGAACTCCTCAGAAGCAGTGTAACAATGCATGGTCAATAAAGAGAATAACAATTAGGACACGACTTTGACTTTGACTTCATTGAGCTTACAAGATCTAGGAATCATTAGCTCACACTAGCCTACCTAACCTAGCTTATGCTATGACAACGTGAAAACCAAATGGCCTGACTGACGAAATGGACTGACGTCACCATGCCCAACCTCACGGTGAAACCCTACATAATTTACCAATCCAAACGGGGGCGAGCAAACAAGTAAAAGGCTCGTGGCCTTGCAAAAGCCTAACACTACCCTAAGTCAGTGTTGCGTTGACATCAAATGTGGGGGCACCCCCAGGACTTCACTCATAGGCACGCCTTCATCACCCAGCAGTTGGCGTTGGTATGCTGCCCAAAGAGGACATAACAAAAAAATGTCGAACAATCTCGGTCCCCATACCACTGACACCGATACGTGAGTCGCACCACCCAAGCCGGTAGAGGTCCCGTGCACAGCCTTGATACCAGGCCAGAGTCCCTTCGCTGCAAGGTGTCTTATAGCAACTGGTGCAGAGGATGACGGGTGTATCTCATAGAGCATTCACTCCTTAGAACCTCCGCTCCATCGGGCCTGCATCTCCACATCAGAAACCGCAGAAACAACTGGTTCCAAATCACTCGGGCCAACAGAAAAAAATAACAGTGTGGCTCCTTAACTCATAGCCGAAACGAGCCAGTTCATCGGCAGCGTCATTCCCAAAGATACCCGAATGACCGGGCACCCAGGGTAGGAAGACTGACACACCTGTCTGAGAGACCTGAAAAAGTTTCCCATTGTTGTGGACGCTAATGGCATTCGCACACACCAGCCAACATTGTTGCGGGTGGTATTTACTAGGGGTCGGACGAATATTCGAATATTCGTTTGTTAAGATCATATTCGAATAGGATATATTCCATTCGAATATTCGCAAAAAAAACTTCTGTGTTATTTTACGTTTTTTCTTTTTTTCAGTTGGTTTTTAAGTTTTCTTGTGGGCTTCTCGAGTTTCAGTCAACCCATACTATACTAATTTCTCTTCTCCTTCTCTTCTAACCAATCTGTAGTGGGAATGATCCATGAGTTTTTGGATTGCTCATTTGCAAGTGGAAGGGGGGGGGGGGCGCAGTTTTTCCTAAAACATTTAAGAACTATAAAATGAGGAAGTCAACCAAGGTCACGGTAGACTGTTGATAGATGATATCAACATCAATATCCTACGTGAAAGGGAAATACACCTTGGTGAATTACGGTCATTCCATACTGCATTGGGCATTTCAGAATTTTTTGGGGGGATTCTGTTATGTATGCCTTCCAAGTTGCGTTGCCCAGTAAATTAAATTAAACTTGTGGTTATATCACGTATACCTGGAATTGACAATAGGCTAAATAATAGTTAGCTATTTTAATGAAAAAACATTTTGGGGGGAGGGGTCTAAACATGGAAACAAAATTTGAACGAAAATTCGAATATTTTTTAGCGAATATTCGAATAGGTTTTTTCCCTATTCGTCCGACCCCTAGTATTTACAAAAGGCTTAAAGTTATATTGCCTGAAGAAAGTAATCATCAGACTGGGAAAGTGAGCGAAGAAGCATCCAGAAGGCCTTCTTATGCTGGGATTGCTCAGAGGTCTGTGAAAAAGCAACACGACTATGCCTTTGAAGAGACTGCCATAGGTGGAGAAATGCTGAATGAGTGACTTGAACCAGAGGGACCAGAAGCTAATGTGGCTTAAAAAACTGTATAAAACATTATAAAGGCGGTCTTGCGAATTTTCAAATGAAGAAGTTCTTGGTTTTCATTGCTGCGGGGGCATATTGGCCATGGGGAGATTGGCCTAAAACACAGATATCATTGGAATAAAGGAAGTACCCGTTCTGTTAGCAATTGCAGATAGAGCCCCACGGTGACTAAAGTGTGGAATCCGTGGCACGTACGTTATTTCTATCAGAATATCTTCTGCATGGTGTGCCAGTGTGCTATGCAAAGATGCTCCCTGCGTGGACTCCAGGTGCGGTGTTACCACGAGCCTCTGAAGCAAGCCGTTGTTGTGTTGCGCCCACTGGATGTTGTCAGTGCCGGTGTATCCAGTGCAATAGGTGTGTGACTGGTGGCAAGTATAGACCTGGTGGCCAGTGCTGACCAGGTCGTGGTATTAGGAGCCAATAGTAAGTCAATGCCAGTGATAAGTGCAATGGTAGTGTCATGTTCAGTGTCTGGTGTGGTGACAAGTGTTTGTGTAGAGCAAGTGTTGGGAGGACTGAATGGGTGACAGTCCCAGGTGAGTAAGCACTAAGAAGTGCCCTCGTGCTACCTTCTGGCAGCACTCCCAAAAGATGCAAGTAGTGGGGTAGAACATGTTTGTGGCTCTTGATGCTCCTGAGGGAGGAGAGTATGGTAATAGTGTGTGTGATGTCCCAGTAGTGTCACAGCCCTACTCCCCTCCAACGGTCAGGTCTCCCATGGTATGACAAGCGGTTTGTGGAGGAGCAGGAGGCACTGTGGTTAATGAATGTTGTGAAGCCATTAGATGAAGTGTTGGTGGGGGATGTTGAGTGTGTAACGTTGGCAGTTACTGCCACTGTTGCCATTGCTGGTGGCCCAATGGAATCTGTTGGAGGTGATATTTAGGGTGGAGGGGAAGGTTGCATGGATATTTTGTTCACTGTTAACATGCTAGTGAATCGACCCCTCAGGATCCTCTGCATCCTCAAGGTGATGTCAATGTTCCCAGTGGGTTAGGTTAGGTTGCATTGTATTGTATTACATTCAGTATCTGTTTCTAGAATGTGCGGGGGCCGCTAATAAGCTTAAAGTTCTAGCCATTCCTATCAGGGACTTTGATATCCTGCATATCCAGGAATCTAGGCTTCAGACAGGAGTGGTTGCCTATCTTCCGGGCTACAGCACAATTGTGGGCCCTGGTGTATCTGGTATCAGGGTTTTTCTGCAGAGCTGGGCGTCACTCCTCATATTTGCACACTCATGTCTGCACCCTCTGTGCCCTGGCATGGATGCTTGTGTGTTAAGAGTATGGTGGAGTGGTATCTGGCTCACAGTAGGGTTCATACACATTAAGGGGTGTATCAGTGACGGGGAGTGGAATCTGTGGCTAAGGTCTCTTCCATGGACTCTGGTTTTGGGGGAGACTTCAACGCCCATCATTGGTCTTGGAATAGCCGTAGGTGAGCACTACAGGGCTTATCTTAGCTGGTCACTGGACAGGCAAGATTTAGTGTTGGTACAGGATGGCACTACGAAGTTTGTCAAAAGGTTTTTTTGAAGTAATACAAGAATCCGTTCTTGAACCCTTCCTTTGTTTAGATGGAATTTCTCATTTATTTGCATTTCACATTTCACAAGATTAGCAGGGGAGCAATCATTTCCCCATGGCTGTTTGTCAGCACTCTGGGACTAGGAGGAATTTTGGTGCCTGTGCTAGTAGTAGGACTGCTCGCCCAGTAGTCCCCATGAGAACGTTCAGGTTGTGGATGGCCAAATAGATTAGTAGGAGTGCTCGGAGAACAGAAGGAAGGGGGCGGGCTAGAAGGAAAACTACTATGATGTGATCGACCGCGGAGTGCAGAAGAGCTATCTGTGATAGGTTCTGGGAGAAATTTCGTCGTCTGCAGTCGGAAGAACGGTGGTTCACTTTTGTTGCTATTTTAACTAAGATGTGTTTTGTTCTTCGGCAGTTCGGCAGCTTGTCAGGCCAAAGGACTTGCACCTCTCGGTTGCCTGGGTCTTGAGACCGGAGGATGGGGTATTGAGAAGCATTTTAATGGCTGAAGCCTTCAACGAGAATTTTGCAAGTGTTTATAACTCTCCAAGGGCCAGTACCCCCGTCTCTAGGTGGTCTGGACCCTCAGAAGCGGATGCCCCATTGTCCTGTAGTGAAATGGGCGCAGCTCTGGCTTTGTGTAGGGTGTCAGGTGCCCCCGGGGTTGATGGTAACAACTTCAGTCAGTCCAGGGTCTAGGTACTGCGGGTAGAATGGAACTGCTCGGTGTCTTTCAGGATTGCTTTGAAGGAGAGCCGCTTCCTGAGACCTGGATGTTTTCTGCCCTGAACCCTGTTTAGGACAGAGGGAAACCTAGGTCAGTGGTGTCCAGTACAGGCCCATTACCTTCACTCGTGCATGCGGAAACTTTATGAGAGAATTTTGGTTGGTAGGATCAACAGGAATTCGGAAGCTGCTGGTGTGTATTTCTGTGCACAGTTTAGGTTCAGAAAGCATAGGGGTGCACAAGCTGCCATGCTTTACTTGGAAGCTGGGTTAGGGAAACCTGGTTGGACGGTAAGGTGGCAGTGGCAGTGTTTTAAGGCAGCTTACTACTTGGTAGACGTTCCCTGGTTCCGGCCTGAACTGTAGGGGATGGGGGTCAGTCAGATGTTGGAAGAAGCTGTTCTCATTCTCCTAGGAGACCGGAAGTTCGTTACAAAAGTAGGTGGTTTCTGGTCCAGTGTGAAGTCCACCAGCAGAGGTTTACCACAGGGAAATTGCTTGAGTCCTACTCTCTTTGCAGTTGCCATCAGCGCAGTGCCGGTGGATCTGAGTCTTCTCTGCAACATAGTTGCATATGTGGATGATGTCGCAGTACGGCTTGTAGGCTCAGATGTGGTGCAACTTCTGGCTTCGCTTGAGGTTGTGATTGGTAGAGGTGTTGATCTGTTATCAGAGTGGGGCCCCTTGCTTTATCCCCAAAACGGAACTGATGGTGTTCTCTAAAGGTCCGGTGGTTGAGTGCTCCCGTCGGGTTGATGGGCAGTTGTCTACTTGGCTACTAGTGTTAGGTATCTGGGGTACAGGCTGCACTCGCACCTTGACTGGGCCACTGATGTCAAAGTAATGAAGGAGTCCATCACTGCTAGGCATAGTAGCCTTAAGTCTCTTGCATCAAATCGGAAAGGGGCAAAGAGGTCTGTGCTGTAGTCTTTGTGTAGAGCCTATGTTAGGTCCTGTGCTGACTACCATCTCCAGTTTTTGTTGGGCTCATGCAGTGCAATCAAGGGTGCCCAGGTGTCCTGTAATACCTTCTTTGCCAACCCCGGGAAATGCTCTGCTCCTTGAGGCAGGCGATGTTCTGGGTCCGAATCAGGGCAAACAAAGCGGTGTCTTCATTCAGTCTCCGGGCGATTGCAAGAGGGGAGGGGACCCAATTGCCAAGAGACTTGTCTGGTACGCCTCTCTGGATCCCTGGACCAGACGGGCTCTTGGGACCCTGGGTGTGGGCACCTCTCTGCTCTCTGAGCGGTTCTTAGGCAGGTTTCCTGTTCCGTGTCTTGTCTTGGAACTACATCTGTGGCACTGGCGTCGAAAGATTTATCATCTCCTGCTATGCCAGCCCCAGCAGGGGAGTGTCGAGGGGTGTGTAGATATTTTCTGTGACGCATTCTTCCACTGGAAAGTCTAGAGTTAGTAATTGTCATCAGCAACCATTATCTGTTCAGAAAGTATGTTTAATTGTAACAAGCTCGTAATACACTTCTAATATTCCTCCTTGTTCTTCTACAAGATTACAAGAATATTGCTGTTCTTAAAATTCTTATACGCGTAAGATGCAAAACTTCACACACAAAGTTACACACTCAAAATGTAAGGCAGCACGTTGAAGACTTCTCAAGTGCTAAAATACCTATTACCGCCATAACCTTCACGTGTTCTCTTCAAAGGACCATACATCACCACCAGTTACCACTTAATGACCAAACTTGATGTCTAGAATCTTAACTGGCAAAAATTTATCCACGTTCATTCTAAGTGTTATGTTTAAGAGCCTTAAATGGTCTCACCTTGCATTCTTAAGGTCTAGAATTTAATCTCTAGTCACGATGCTGTTGCTGTGGTAAATACATGCAGTGATGTAAGTCGTGGCAGTAAGACAGAAAATATAGCTAAACAATTTTCCAAGCTGCTTCTCATTGTTTGATGTTTCATAGGGCGCTGTGCATCAAATCTGATGCTGTGTTGAAATTTTCGATGATTTTTAGAATCTGGCTGCGAGAACAGGAAGAAAGGTCGTTATGTGAATGTTTCCTTACTCTTACATTTATGTTCCTTTTTTTTATTAATTGAAAAGGTGAAATAAATAAACAAATAATATGGCGACAGGTGGCCATATAAGAAAAGGTAGTATGACAGTGACCTATTGATGGACTGGCTTGCTAGTTCAAATCAGGGTCACGTTACTTGAATGAACTTAAGTACATAAAGGTGGCTTACTATACTACGTTATTTCTAGTGTATGATTTTTTGTAATGGCTTACTGTACTGCGTTATTTCTAGTGTATGATTTTTGCTAATGGTTTACTTCCCAATTCATTCAAAAGGTATGCGGCAACTAAAAACCCAATTTTTTACGTGATGCACACCACAAATAATCAATGCAAATTTTTTCTGCAGGTCAGCACCAAGGAAAAAGGAAAACCTCTTTCACTTACCCAGTACATGGTCTTTACTTCAGGATCAATTATTGAAATTAAGATAACGAAAACATGGGTATGTATAGTTTAGATTTTTTTGGAACATTACTAAACACATTGGTAACTACGAAGCCAATGGCTTAGTTTAATTTATTGTTAGTAACTGCAGCAAAACATGTTTGAGGACTGTAAACCTTCAACTTTAATTTAAGGGTTAAAACTGAGGAACAAGAATACTAAAGAAACTAGCTTGTGGTATTAATAACAAAAGTGTGGAATCATATGAACATTACGACAAAGACCTTGATCATGGTCATTACATTACTAACTTTTCATGGAACCATTTTAAGGAATTAACAGTAAATTAGAAAGTTCTACGTAATCATTAAGTAATACGAACCCAGAAGAAAAAGAACGAAAGTCGTCGAATATTGATGCAACTTACTTTTCAGTAGTGTTTGAAGCTCAACAGTGAAGTGGTTAAGAACTAATTTCCACTATGAGTCACTGTTTGACATGTTGCACTTCTGTACAGCAATTTTATTAATGTCCATAATATCGCAATTAATCTGACTATTTTCATTCGTTTTTACGAAGTTGGTGGGAGAAGAGTCGCTTTTAATGATTACTTTCATGTTGCAGTAATTTTAAGGATTCTCCCCTCAGTTTACACCTGTTTTAACCATTCCCCCAAGTTTATGACGATTGTAATGCTTTGCCTCAGTTGAGACAAATTTAACTGATTTCCCTCATTTTACACCATTGTAATAAGTTCCTTCAGTGAGCAATTCTAGCTTCATTTCATAGCTCAGGAAGAGCAACTGAAGGAGATGCGCTGATTGAGTGAGCGAAGCGAACGAAAATCAGTATTTGTTAGCCAGTGTGTGCAAAATTTGACTGAAGAAACTTAAGCATGTGAAGCATGGACATACAATAAACCAAACCGTACGTCTTAGCCTGATGTATCTGCTAATGTGGCAATAGCAAAAATGTAAAAATTATGAATGTGAAAATTTATAGATACATAATTCCTCCAGGAAAAAAATTATGTGACCTTTTGTACATTCCCGTTCCCATGAGAGTTGTGATGTCCCCAAAAGCAAAACTGGTATGAAAGAAGCCGCCAAGTTTACAAAAAAGCTCGGCCTATGAAAATAGTGATATCATTCAGTAGGGGAAGGCCGACAAGATCAATCCTTTTAACCACGTTAATCGCACCAACTTATACTTTGGACGTTAATAAAAACTTGAAGATTTCTACCACGAATAGCAATGTTCTAGTTTTCGCTTAACTTTTGAACTATTAGTCAGTGCGAATAACTTGGATAAGAAGATTAACTTCGGCGGTGTTTCCTTGGTGAATGTAACACTACTTTGAAAGGCCGATCGTTTTTGGTGACTTGACTGTTTTTCATACACCAGTCTTGGTTTTGGGTTGATTTAACTGACAACTTGAGTTTACGCCAATACTAATCAGCTTAATTTTCAGTTTTAGCTGGCTCTTTGAATTTATACAACTTTTAATGATTGCCTTAATTTGCACAAACTTTAATGATTTCGCTTAATTTGCTTCAACTTTGATTTCTCTTAGTTTACGACTATTTAACTGATTTCCTCAATTTATTCCAATTTTAATTATCTCCCTTACTTTCCACACACTTAAACGATTTAACTCATTTGACACAAGTTTTAATATTTATCCTTAGTTTACATCAAATGCCCCAAACCCAAATTTATATGTTTTCCTCAGTTTACGCTAGTTTTAGTCTGTTTACTCGCTAGGTTTAATTAGCTCGTTTTTAATTTATCTCAGTTTACTCCAAATTTAATGATTCTTCTCAGTTTAACTAATTTTAAAGAAGTATCCCACGCAGAACCCTTTACAAATGTCCATTCAAAATAGGCTTTAAAAAAAGCCAATTTCTAGCTAGCAGGGTAGGAAACTTGCTCCACTTAGAAAATAGAAAACCAACATACTTTAGACTATTTTAGCTAACTTTAAAGGTGTTATCCACACAAGACAAAGTTGCCGAGAAGTAAGTGCCATGGGCAGAGCGTGGGACGACTCGATTGCACTGGACCTCTTAGGTTGTCAAGGGCATTATCCCTACTTTCACCCGTAGGCTATCCCTGATGCTTTTTAATGGTCTTACACAACGAATGCGTGGACAAGACATGATCTAATGTAACGTTTACATTAGAAGTGGTCGATGATGTGACAAACAGGAAAAATGAAAGTAACTTCATCAGAATCTGGTCTGTAAGGGTTTATTACAAAATCTGTGGCTGAATAAGTGTTTGCACCGTACATTCTCTTCTCTCATTGTTTTTCTAGGGTAAACAGCATTGCGTTTGGGGAAAGCACCTTTAAAGTCACGTGATTCCAGGCAGAAAGTCGTTACTACGAACTTTAAATATGCGCATCGAGTTATTGTAGGCTGCATACGAGATTGTTCTGCCATGATCTTGGGGAATAGATGAACGCTGAAGAAAGATTTTTTGGAAGTCAGCAAGACAATAAGAGATTCGCTCAGCCGAGATAAAAAACGTGAAAAAAAAATAAAAAGGTCTTGAAGAGGATTCGGGATAGGGAGGAGTGATGTCGGGTGCAACGATCACAGAGTAATACACTGTGTTACAATGGTCAAAAGATAAAGTACAGACAACAATCGTCAGCTCAGGACATCAAGGAAACAATACTTAGGGAGAATATAGGTGTTACAAAGAAGTTGAGGAAGAACAAATTCCAAGCATGACCTCCGAGTCTTTGTTACATGTGGTAAATTAAAGTGCGCATCAGTGTCTGGTTTGATATGAATGCATCGTTACAGTTTTTTTGCGAGAGAAAATAAAACACATAGGCGCAATCAAAAAAAAAATTTCATTTCGTTACAAAGAAAAATAAAGTTGGTCGTTGAGGGGTGCGGTAATATTTTCCTAATGATCCCTCTGACGACACGTTTAATTTGAAGGGAAAAAAAGAGGAAATCAACACATAGATCCCTTTTCAGTAACAAATAAAATTCATAAGTCCACTCATTTTTTTTGGTCCTGTTTTTGAAAGAAACGGTTTCTTCTTATTTTAGTTTGAACATGTACAAAAAA
>JAHWFP010226711.1:7183-29193 GCA_023313725.1 Lithobius niger
CCCCCCCCCCCTACCCACCCGTTCCTCTCATTGTATTGTCTGAATATCAATACAGTGGAAACCCTGGTGTTTGGAAGTAAATAGCGTTTTCAATGGAAGGCGCCACTCTTATTCTCAGTGCGGCTGAATTGCCTGTGTCTCCGTTTCGATACCAAGCGCTATAAGCCCGCAACAACGATCGTGCATGCAGTTATTGCTTACTCAACCAACTTTGCAACTATTTAACTCGGCTCTAATAGCCAGCCAGCATTATTGAATCACAGGCACATCCGTTTACACTGTCGGCCGCTCGCCGTTTCATTTTAGTGCGTGATGAGTTTGCTTTGTGCATCTTATTCCAACTAAGCGTATTATGGTACACACGCTTAATTTTCTGCCGTGTTGACATGCAAAAGATTGACCTGACCACACCAATTTTTTAAACGGTGCATTCAACACCACCCGTGCAAAACAAGAAAGTAACATTATTAGGCGGAAAACAATTTTATCATGCAACGGTGCTTCAGCGCACAAATTTTTAAAATGGTGCATTCCTGTGACTTGAGTGACAGGATGCGCTGATCGAGTGAGCGAAGCGAACAAAAATAAGCGTTTGCTAGCCATACATTTAATTCGGTGAAACATGGACATACTTATAAGAGACCAAACAATATCGGTGTTGCCAACGGTGCATCCAACACCAGCCGTGCGTACCACGGGCTTCCTCTAGTTATATATATATAGAAGATAGTAACCTTGTTTTGGATTGCGTGTCTTTCCAGTTTAACGTGGAGACATCGTTGGTGGCATCGATTATAACCTCGGACGACGATGCAAGAGCATCGGCCAACAACGGTCGTAAGCCAGGCCAACTGAGACAGTAGCTTAGAACGTAGCTTCAATCCTAGTTTGCCTTGGTCGTAAGCAAGGCCCGCTGAGATAGTAGCTGCGCTCCACTCCAGGCCCGTCAGCTTGCTTCTGTTTAGTGACAGACACGCCAGGAGTCGTCCAATACCGTACGGATTGAGAACCCAAAGGAATTTGTATATCTGGACTAACTGAATGCGTGAAAGGCCCTCAATATGTGCTAGATCTCGCAATTTGATCGTCACCTTTACGTGTTTAAACTTTAAAGCATAAATTTTGTTCAGATACCAATCCTCATGCCGTACGGTACTGGACGATTCCTGGCGTGTCTGTCACTAAATAGAAGCAAGCTGACGGGCCTGGAGTGGATCGCAGCTACTATCTCACCGGGCCTTGGTCGTAAGACACCTAGTTCAAGAGTTTGCCGCCAGATGAAGCGCAAGTTGCGGCTAAACTTGTACCCACGGAAACTTATGAAAACATGGAAAAGTCTTGTCTCGACATTCGCGCGTGTTTTATAAACAATTTATGGTATCAGTCTTATTTGCTTTTCGAAAGTTTTTCTAACCAGGCACTAAATATAGTAACGGAGATATTCGCATGAAGGTTAAGTTAAGCACAACGAGACGCCAAAAGAACTTTTAAACGCAAAATGAACGTCTGATGCTCATCCATTGCCCAAACGTTGCTGTTTTTGTTTGTCTTTAAAGTACAATTTCAGCAATGTTCACTTGCTTACTTCAATGCTTAAACATGTTTTACACTGTTTACACTGGTAAGATAGTTAACTTTCTAATCTATGATTAAATGGATGGGCATCAGATGTTCCTTCTGCGTTTAATAGTGTAAAACATGTTGAAGCATTGACGTATGCAAGTGAACACTGCTGAAATTGTACTTTAAAGACAAACAAAAACAGCAACGTTAACTGTAAAACAACTGTCCTGCAAGCATGTACTGTACGTCATGAAGTGGCGTACCCAGGAAATTTGTTTGTGGGGATGGGGGGGGGGGAGCATGAAACTAAATTCCAACGCCACAACGAACCTTTTGAGGGGTTCCCCAGGGAAACCGGAAAACGTTAGCAAGTACAGCCCAGTGGTCAGAGTGGTCGGTTGCCACCCAAACAGACGCCAGGTCGTACCCCGCGACCATCTAAGGGCCCCCGCGCACTAAGCAACCAGGTTGCTGTGGCCAACGAGAATGCTTTCGGTATATGTAGCACCGCGCCCTTGGCCGTCGCGGCCAGTCAGTCGCAGCGGCCACTGGGATCCCGGGCAGCGTGCAGGCGACTACAGACAGGGAGACCATACTTGCTACACGTTCATTTTTCACAACGTGATCGAGAATAATCAATGAAAGACGGATGTGGCCGCGCGGCACGTCGCCGTGTTTTTTGGTCACGACGACCACTGGCCGCACGATCTGGTCGCCCAGTGCGCGGGAGCCCTAAGATGCAGTAAAACGGCGTTAATTTCATCAATTTTGAATTTCTAACTGCTGTATCCCCAAAGTAAACCTACAGGTTAAGGCAGAATTTGTTGCATAAATCCGTCAGTCACCCATAATACTCTAATCGATCAACTAAAGCCAGACGCACGATGCAGTAAAACACAGTAACTTATATTTCGGCATCAATTTGCGATGCCATCTTCAGAGGAAAAACAACTACACTTCTTTCACTTCATTGCAGCAATGCTTCGTCATATTTGGTGTCCGAAAAGTTCTTAGTGTTTAACAATAAAAGAAGTTTCGAACAAATGTTTGGAGGGCAAACATTAAAACCTTTTACCTTGGTGCGATGGGAACAAGTGCGTAGTAGCCAAATGAACGTGATTTAAAATTTTCGTGCTTCAGCCTATATACTTTACCACTTCACGTCTTAAATTTTCGAATACTACACCTTCCACATTTCTGAACACATCACCTTCCAACCCAGTACCACACGTCACTTCCCCTTTCCTCCATTATAGTACAAAATGGCCAATGACTTGTCCTTTTTGAATATGTTGTCTCTGCTTAGGACGTAAATACAACGTTTTTAAAATTTTTAAACGGTACGTAGGTTTTAACACGTATACATAAATGCATGCACATCGTGATTTTATATAGAACTAAAATCTGAAGCACGAACATTTTAAATCAAGTTCATTTGGCTAATACGCACGTGTTCCTATTGCACCAAGGTAAAAAGTTTTAATGTATGCCCTTCACGAATTTGTTCAAAACTTCTTCTAAGAAGTTACTGTTATTTCAGGTACCTAATATGACGAAAATGGAGTGCACTGATGAAACAAAATGAATGAAGTGTCGTTGTTTTTCCTCTGAAGGTGGCGTCGCAAATTGATGCCGGAATACAAGTGTTTTTTCTTCACCGTGAGGCTGGCTTTACTTTATCGATCAAACTCATCGCACGCTTTTCTACAATACCTTAATACTCCAACGTGAAAAATGTTGAAATCCTATTTGTTTTTTAAATTGTTTTGAAAACCTCGGTGATCAAAATTGCACTAATTTGGGGTTACATTGAGCAAACAACAAAGCTTGCTTTGTTTGCCGTAATCAAAGGTGTGTGGGCAAACGAGTGAGCCCGCCAGGGCTTCATTCACAGAAAATATTAGTAAATAAACTCTTATTTACGTATTACGTACATTTTTGTGTCCTGTTGTTTAGCCCACCTGTTCAAAGTTACCCAAATGGGGCCTTTAGGGTAACAATGGTACCGTTTGGGATACAAAAAAAAATGAAAACGTTTGTACGTTCACATTTTTATTACCTGGAAGTAGTACTCATTGTTAGTCAACTTTTCTAGGTAAGTTTTTCAAGTATTTACAAATTTCTATTTATGTTTATCCCACCTGATCAATGTTACCCAATGGGGCCTTCGGCGTAACGATGGTCAGACCTTTTTTGAGGTAGAGGGGAGGAGGGTGAGCTTTGATCGTGCGCATTAAGCCCTCCTCCTCCTCCCTCCAACCCTATATTTTATATTATCATAATGTTGCACTGTTAGAAAAACGTTAGAATTTAGTGTTTCAACCATTTTAAATAGATTTAGAAACTGTTATGGGCTCCTGTTTTGTCTCCAAGGATGAAGGTTTGCGTTTGGGATTTAAAATAAAAACAGACTACAATTTATTTGTCTACTCCAACGTCCAATTTTATTTTTAATACCTGCTTGTTCTATATCTTTTGTTTTAAACCATCATGTTTTACATCCGCTGTTTTTACCTTTCGGTCCCTCCACTGTCCTGTTGTGACTTCACAACATACGTTTTTACTTTATTTTTATTATCTTTATTAAAAGGCAATTACATCCATTTTGACATGCATGTTTGACTTTTGGATCACTTACACAATAACTAAACAGAATTGCGGTAAGAATACGTTACTTACGTCCGATATAACAATTTAATTACTGCATCACCAAAACACGACACGGAGATCGCCATTGTTTTGCTGGAATGCGTAGAAATTAATGCCGACAGATGTCACTTTTCGATTTCGACTCGCAGCCGATAAAGATAGCTGTATTGACTGTGAGGAGCTCAAGCGTCTGGCAGCCTTAGCTCAATCGGCTGCGAGTCGAAATCGAAAAGTGGTATCTGTCGGCATTAATTTCTGAGCGTTCCAGCAAAACAATGGCGATCTCCGTGTCGTGTTTTGGTGATGCAGTACTTACATTGTTATATCGGACGTATTCTTACCGCAATTCTTGTGTTTAGTTGTTGTGTAAGTGATCCAAAAGTCAAACATGCATGTCAAAATGGATGTTGCCCTTTAAGATTGACAATTGGTTTTGGCCTAGCTTTAAACTACGATACATGATTTTATAATTTTTTTTTAAAGAAACATTAACAATGATATCCAGCTTTTCTCCTTAAATTTGGCGATGCCATCGGGGACCATTGTGGTGTGCCAGGTCTAACCTTGGTGGTAAGGCATTCGTGACACTAACCCAATACCACCAACCCTTCCTCTGAGGCCAAGCCAATGTCTACGTTTTAAACTGTTAAATTCTTTAACTTTTGTAATTTATATATTTTTTAGTTTTAACATCGGATGGCAGTCAGTGACCACCATGTCCTTGCCATTCCGGTTGCATTTGCAACAAACCTATATTATTATATTATTATCATTACTTTTTACCGAATTTTACTCTTAAACTTCGGGTTTCGGGTGGGGGGAGGGGGGGGGTGAGCCCCCGACGTCGCGCCCTTCACTTACGATGGATGACCATTAATAAACTACCTTAACCAATACTGCATCCCAACCCTATGAATTTTCACATTCAAGGCTTTTATATCATTCTAAACGATTGCTCGATAACTGAAACTCACCAAAACTCATATAAACACGTTCGTGCACTTCTTCAATTCGATGTGGTTTTGTTTCACGCTGAATGACCACTCGAATTGGTGTGGCTCGTTTCAAAAGCGGAACGAACATGCCGCACGAATGTATTTGCACGCGCTGTCCTTCAAACACGTGCACGACTTTTTATGGACGCCATTTTTCGATTCGCGCCTGCGCGTAATGTGCTGATGACACGTTAGCGAATCGGTGCGTCAGACAGACGCTACCCTCTACGTAATACGCAAGAACGGCGTTTATGCAACGGAGTTAACAAACAAAGAAAGACTCATCGTCGGCGCTCTATTTTTCATTTAGTCTAGCCTGGAAATAATTAAGTTTCACTAACAACTTGTTACTTGTTTCTTAAAGGTGCCTATTCACCAAATGACAAGCTGCAGCGTCTATAGCGCCGTCCACCATTATTTACTTGATTTCAACAAGCGAAAGTTCGTGCGTCCACGTGCGTCAGGAAGGTAGTGGTAAAAATTAACGATATCACTGTCACTAGATGGCGCCCATTTAGCTGTTCGAAATCTGTGTTTCAAAACGGTCTTTCTTTATAAAAAAAAAAAGCGACCGTTGTTACGTTAGGCTTAACTTTACCGCTTGCTTCCTGGTGCAGGAGGACGCACCAACTTTACACTTAATAATTAAGGAGGCGAAACATGGCTTGTTTGTTTCATAAAAAAGAAATTTATTTGCGTGTTCCTTCGTTTGTTGAAAGTAAAGGCTAGACAGAACTACATAGAGGTAAAGAGCTATAGATGCTGGAGTCTGTCATTTAATGGCAATCCCCCTTTAATGCGTCTGCAACGGAGTTTACAGACAAAGGAAGACTCATCATCGGCCCTCTATTTACAATTTAGTCTAGCCTGGAAATAATTAAGTTTCACTAACAACTTGTTCCTTAATTTCAAATAGTCATTTAATAATCATTGTACAACATTTCTATTTTTTTTTTTAAGTTTAACCTATCTGTTTTCTTCTTTCGAAAAAGATATTTCTCCAAAAACCATATTTTCAGTCATAAAATGAAAATCTTTCATCTCGCGACCGACCGGGTCTGTTTGCTGTAGTGAGGGTGCCTCTGGGCGCGTGCTGGCAAGTCAACAACTGATGAAGGGAGACCGAAAAAATGACTTCCCCACTCCTAATCCCCCCCCCCCTACTCCCCCTCTGTCCCTCAATGATCGATCGCTGATTGGCCCTCCTATGACCTGGGGTTAAAGCGGTTTTCCCACACCTCGCCACCGATGAACTCTGCTGCAGGCGAGAGGGGGAGCCGCTATTAATAATTGATCCTACAAATCGGTTATGACGCTGTTGGGACGATTGTCGTCCACAGTAATTACACTTACGCTCATATGGATTAACTGTGCCGTGAACGAAGAGTTGGATAATCCGGCCTATTTGACCTGGGAGGGGATTTTATTCGCTGGGAATCAAGCACCGTTTATGAAACAATGAATTATGTATTTTTTATTTGTTAACTGTTTGGTAGGGATACGCAGTTTTTGATTCTTTGTTCATCTGGGTAGATGTCCGTCACACGATTGAATCAAGACACACGCTAGTGTGTCTCCCCCAAGTTACAGTAGATCATCATCGATAGGATTGTTAAATGATGGATTGTTGAGTATAAACACTCACTTCCAATGTTGAGGTGGATACCTCTATCATGCACTACAACAGCTATCTCTATCATACTAATCTAAAAACAGTAGCCATCACAATTGTCGGTTAAAAATGTGTTAGCTTTTAGGCCTACTTTACATTTTAGGCGTAAGTGTCAGCTTTTAGGCCTAATTTTAACCAGCAGTTTTAATTTCGTAAGTAGCAGCTAACAGTGATATGGATTGTCTATATAGTAAGCCTATTCATTTTTGGAACACGGTGCGCCTACAGGCACACAGTTACAGTGATACAACGTAACGCACAACTTAGCGTATATAGATCAGTGGTAGTACGGAACTGACGAGAGAGACGCTGTTGATGAAGCCAACAGCGACTCGTAGCAACTTGACGTTGCCATAGTAACATGATTTTAGGTCTAATTTTCATTTTTAGGCCGAATTTTAAAAATGCAGTTTTATTTTCGTAAGTAGCAGATAGGCCTAATGGAGAATTTTGTTCGACGGTAGGCCTATTCATTCTTGCAACAATGCGACGAGACTAATTTTAAACGAAGCTAAAATCCATTTGTTTTTATTCAGTGTTACCTTAGGATTTTAATTCTACGATCAAATGTTATTATTTAATTTAGTTAGGTCGAAGAATTCTGTTAGCTATAAGGAGGCAACGATGTTTTAATTTGCCATGTTATTTAACTAACTTCTCACACTGAATCTAACGTTGTAAACAGTGGTCGTCAATATCTGGTACCGTTGCGAAGTTGAAAAAAACGACGGACGCAGGATGGACGGACGGACAAAGTCGTTGCAGTAGTCTTCTCAGGCGGTACGGCTGTACAGAAGACTAAAAGTCGGCCTCACTAGCAAACATGTGGCAACTGTAAGCAACTAAAAGCGTATTTTGTCATGTTGAGGATAAGAACCACTGCGGCCGAAATATTTCAAATTGTGGAAAATGTAAGACGAATGTGTAGGGATAAAGGAAAAATAAAAATTAAAGGATGAGTGCCCACCATTCATAGAGAGAAATGCATTAGTGACGTTGTTTTCATGATACTGTCTAGTTAGTTAGTAACTAGTTGGTAACTAGCCAGTAACTTTTATCACTTTATGCAACCATTAAAGAATATCCACCCAAAACCAGAACTGGTTTAAGAGAAGCCGCCAAGTTTCCAAAAAGGGTCGACCTTTGAAGTTAGTGATATCGTTCAACCAGGAAAAGGCCGTACGAAATAACCATCACTAATTCATTGCCGGTCAAAGTTAACAATGAATGCAGTAGAATTCGTGAACAAACGCGATATCAAAAAGGAAATTTGACCTGGGCCCCAATGTGACTTTTTATTTATATTTTTTTTATTTCAGCGGATTGCAGATACTTGTATTTGTGTTTACAAGATCGAAGCCTTTCCAACGCGATTTATAGCAACAAATATTTCGATCATGTAAAGTTGCCAGCTTTGAATTCTTGAAAACGAAGATTCGACGAAAATTCTGGGCTTTTCTAACCCAACGTTAACGAGATGTCAGAATTCCATACTTTTCAAGGTCTGGAAACAGGATAAACTAAATTCCAGACTTTTCCAGCTTTTCCATAGAAGCATAAGTATAACTAATTACTTTACAAACTCTGTGACAAAAAAAAAAAAATCTCGAAAAACATTCCATCTCTTTGTTCTCGTTCTTCAGTTCTCTTCGTTCTCGGAGTTAATCCTTATGAGCTTAAGTATAATTACCTTACAAGCACTGTGACAAAAAAAAACTCTCGAAAAACATTCATAGTAAGATGTCACACCTGAAAGTAAAAGTTTCATAGTAACTACGTCGAATAAAGTTAAATTAATAAGGTAGTTTACTTAATTATTTATTTTGTTTTTTGCAAATATTTTCACCTTTTCTCCTCCGCCCCCCCCCCCCCCCCAAAAAAAAAAAGAAAATAAATAAATAAATAAAACTTCCGCCTCCTGAGAAAGAATAAACAGCGTCTCTGATCGCCGAATTTGAAGCAGGGAGTTCTATGTAGCACTTGCGGTCTTAGAAATCAAGAAGAAATGTCTGGCAGTCTGTGGTCAAGCCATAATCCATCTCGAGGAGTTCAAAGGCCTCTCGCCACAATTTTATTGGCTATTCAACGAGCAAACATTGATTCTCGACATAATTTTTGCAAAGACCGAAGTTTCTCTTAACCATCTTACCCATAGATTCTTCGACACAAAAGGAAGAGCCCTTTGACGTCGTTGTCTTCAGGAAGACAGCTTCTGGACTGATTCGAAACCAGACTTCCGTAATGGCCTCCAGTTCTTTTTGGCTGAACCTTTCAATGCTGGTCTCACTCAGGCATCGTGCCTAGATGATGGAAGGTGGTGCAAGTGGCCCCTCTCCCGAAATAGGACAGTAAATATAGGCCAGCTGTCTTTTCACCACTATTGAAAAAATTCTTGATCAGTTCTGCAGTGACAGACTTTCCCTTTGTTTTGAGAAGAACGAACTCCTTTCCGACCTACAGTTTAAGTACTGGGTGCGAAAGGATGTTGCTAGGGCTATGTGCTCTTTTATGTCTATGTGGACTTTTCTTCATAAATAGGGATATCATTGTCTTAGAATTGCCCTCGACATTTAGTTGCACCTTCTACCGTAATATACTCAAGAGCTCTTTGTTGAATGGAGAATCCCGCAACTATTTACCATCGTACTGGGAGTATCTTTGAAGAAAGTAGCACTTTCCTAGGTTCAATACCATACAAGTTTACTTGGCTGTTTTCTGGGTTCCTTCCTAAGCTCGATTTTATGGATCATTATTATGGAAATTCTCCTTCAATGTGTTAACTCCTAGCTGAAAGAAGATGCTGCAGCCTAGGCTACGGCGGATGACGCTTATTTCTCTCGGTGCTCCGCTTCTGAAGAAATTCCCAGTTTTAAGCTGAAGAAATGATAGACGTTAACGGAACTACACGCTTTTGTCGGGATGGTGAAACTGGTCCTGTACTCGTTGTTTGGTTGAATGGAAAGGAAGTTCATAAGCTGGATTTCGTTTTAGATAACAGCTCTGTCTATATCAATAAAATCTCATTCAATTCATCGAAGACAATGGCACTTTTCCACCATTGTATGATGGATTTGAAGCAGAATCAGCAAAACAATGATAAATTGGGTTTATTGTCGACCCAAAGTTACTTATAGGGATCATATACTCTGAGTTTAAAGTGGAAGTTATTTCCTGCATCCAGTTGTCTTCGAGTTGTTACCACCAAGACCACAGGGGTATTCCACCTGCCACTCAGAGGACCACTTATATGCATTGTCTTGTCCAAATTATCATCTTTGGTGCGAAAATTTAGTGAACTGCTGTCAAATTAGTAAAGAATCTCAGATGCTGGACTCTCTTTCATCTCATAATACTTTGGGCATAGGACCCCACCAAGTCTTCGTAGGTCTCAGCTGGTGTTCTCCTTAGTCGGCGCTGGCTTACACTCGCCTTGTGCATTTCTCAAGAATACAAAAGCCCGAATACGAAGATAAACTTCCGCCATCTCCCTTTCCCATCTAATCCTGCATCACAGGGTTACAAAGCTGTTCCATTGTCCCAAGCTGAAGAAAAGATAGTCGATATCGAGTACACGGACGAATTTTGCTGGTTGGTCAAACTGACCCTGCACTCGTTGTTTGGTTGAATGGAAATGAAGATCAAAAGGTGGATTCGTCTTGGGAGACAACAGATCTGTCTACCAAGCAGAATTTTTTTGCCATCCTGCCCACACTTCGCTACACTACTGATCATCTGAGTCACCAACAGAGTACTGACATCTTCAGCGAATCCTATTCAGCTTACCTCAATTTCTGAACCAATTCCTAACACCTTCCAGATTGCAGTTGTAAGCTTTCTTCTTTCTGAAGTTGAAGCAAGAACATCTATTTAGCTCGCTTGAGTAATGGCTGGCATCGGTATTCCAGCAAATAGGCCACTCATTGTGCTTCTAAAGCCGCTTCCACCCTCGTTGATATCAAACCTTTTCCTCCTCTTATTTCTTATTAAAATTGGCTGAACAAGATAGCCATTACTCAAACATGGCAGAAGGGCAGGAACTGTTCCTCAAAGGCTCGTGTGCCTTCCAAATTTGTCGTCCAACAGCAGTTTGATCCCTTATCCTCCAAGACCATCCGATGTATCACTGGATGCGGCAATCTTGGGGCCTACATAACTAAAGTCCTTTGTCATACAATTCCTAGGGGGTTCTCTTGGAGCTCCCTCCCACTCACTTTCCCTGATCTTCCCAGATCTGCTCAACCTTCTGTAATGCTATTGTTAGAGATAAGGACTTTGTCCACTAGAGCATCCCTCGTTCTGTTCGTTGCTCCCA
This sequence comes from Lithobius niger, assembly GCA_023313725.1. Taxonomy (NCBI): domain Eukaryota; kingdom Metazoa; phylum Arthropoda; class Chilopoda; order Lithobiomorpha; family Lithobiidae; genus Lithobius; species Lithobius niger. Next base: position 18,375 of record JAHWFP010226711.1, read on the forward strand.
CTTGGTGCACACGTGCCTCGGGTGTGTGTTGTGTGGGTGGTTCACGCTGGTTGGCCTGTTTAAAGGACTTAGGAAGCTCTTTGATTTGTATTACCCTGTTTTTGTTCTCTTCGCGATCATTGTTTTGTGGCAAAGGATTTTTATTGTTGTGATTTTATAATTTTGTAATTTTAGCTTTATTCCAGGTCTGAATCCATTATTGGAGGTGGGGTGGGGATCGGGTTGTCTCTAGTTAGGTGTTCTTTTTTTTTTAAACTAGGTTCTTTTCTGCTACAGACCAGTAACCAAATAGTGGATGATGGGGGAAAGAGCAGACTTTGTTTTATTTTTTGTTCTCAATGTTTGTCTTTGCTTGATTTTGTGTCACGGAGTATATTCTTTCTATATTAGGGCCTTGTTTGTGTATTGTTTTCTTTTGGGGTAATTTTGTGGCATAGGTGGATGTGTTCCCATGACAGTGCACCCTGCTCCGTGGATACTTACACTTGGGGTTCCTTTGGTGTTGTGTTCTTCTGGTTGGGCGCATGTCTAACGACAAGAGTGTAAAACATTTTGCACAAAATATCCAAACAACATGTGTTCCCCAGGACCTATTTCAATTTTTAAAATTAAGCTTGAAAAAGGACAAAATTTCTCCATTCCACATTTGTGCACGCTTTTGGCTTTTTCTTCGTCTTTTTTTGCGCCTTTTTTCCTGCGGCTTTTTTTTCGATCAGTTTAGTGTCGGGTTTTTCACTGGCCCGCGGAATTTTAGTTCGTAAATAAATGGAGAAGATATCGTATTCGACTTTTTTTCCTTCAATGCTTGCCTGTTTTATTGTTAATCAACATTTAAACCATGTGCAATGGCTGTTTGCCGTGACGTCACCATGAGTTAGCCAATGACGAACGAGAACAACGGCTGTTTGGCCGTCTGATTGGACTAGCCCAGTCACGTGATATACACGTCACAGCAAACAGCCATAGCGTGTGGTATACAGCAATGCAAATCAGAAATTCAAATGTCCAACTCCACCTCACGTCTGAGAAACGAAACACAGCCATTGCTCTATGTTGCTATGAACAGTATTTGATGTAAATTAAAAATCATAAACGTTTATTTTAACAAATAAAGTGAAACTTTACTAATGTAACCCTTTCTTTACGACACACTTGACGCTTTTATTGTTGTTAATGTAATCCATGTACCTTTCTTATAATACGCAGTAACGTCGACTAAAACTGGGAAATCTGGAATTAATGTTACTGTAAATTTATACCAAACAAATAGATTCCATCCACTGTAATACTCTAAGGGTAACTAAATACTGATGCAAACCTATTTACGTTGCATTTTGAACTTATGTGTCACACTGCCTGAGCGGGGAATCGATCCCAGGACCTTTGAAACCAAAGGCCAACTGTCAGTCTGGGTCAGCGGTAGGACCTTGGCCTTTGGTTCCAAAGGTCCTGGGCTCTATTCCCCGCTCAGGCAGTCTGACATATAAGTCCAAAAGGCAACGTAAATAGGTTTGCATCTGTATTTAGTCATTTCTTGTGAGCCTTTGGCTTTCCCGTCTTTACTCTAAGGATAATGCTTCCACTTCACGTTTCCTCAAAGTGCTGGTGAATAATTGTTAGCTCACCAGCATTGTTAAAATTTCTTCTATGTTTCTATGTTGTGTTGATGCGAGTCACTCCGGATGTCAGTTAAGAGTACTAGTTTCATGTATTAGTTGTATTCAGTTTTTGTATTATTTGCTGTGGGCGCATGGCTACGGGTCACTGCTCCAATAAAAAAACAAAAAAACAATTCATTATGTTTCAGATTTTAGGTATGGGCGTAGTAGTTTTTTTTGAAACGGTGACAGAACAAGAAGAAGAAAAAGTGAACAATGTCAAATTTACATATGGCTGTCTACTCTTCAACAGAATTGCGTAATTTTTGGTATATATACCTTCCATACATCCACAATCTAGCCAAGTTTGGTCGAAAAATATTCAACAGGAACGGATATATATTGTTTTAGTTTTGCTGGCGTGAGAACTTAAAGTCATAATCTCTGCTAACGCCGAGTGTGATAAATCTGGCTATCAGGCTTCATATCACTGCAAAGGAAGGAAGAGTGTGCAGGTTTGCTTTTTCTTTTTTTCTTTTAATAGTTGTGTTTAAACAACGTCAAATTCAAATTGACTGTTTCAGGAAACCATTTTCAATATAAAATATACGGTTTACTTTTGTGCTCCGCCTAATTTAGCGACTGTATCTGCCTGGTTCTTGGGTGAGCTACGACCACACGTGAAGCAAGGCTGGTTGACGCGGCTGGCGTTGCAAGCCAGCGACGGGTCTTCGGACGTCCGGCATCACTTCCGGTCTCTTGACGAACCCCGATTGGCGGCATCCGCCGTTCCGGACACTGCGTCTAACCCGTTTCCGGAATGCTAAGCGAATGGGTGTGGTCGTCTCTGACGTAACAATAACCGACGCTTGTTGCGCTGCAACCCCTAATACCATATTCCACGGACAACTCCCATTCTCCCCCCCCCCCCCGATACACCTGCTGCCCTCTGCCGCCTATTTCTGCTCGTCTTTCTGTTGATTTATCCCACACATCGTTTTCCATAAAATGGCGCCTGCGGTCAAATATGGCGGCGACAAAATTGAGGACAAAAGAGAGCCAACTCGAGGTTTTTCTCGCTTCTTCTGTGATTGGAGGGGGCATAACAAAAGCAAAGGTCAACTAAGGTTGGAGGGGGAGGGGGTGGGGGAGGGAGGTAGAAGACTGCCGCCTCGATGTGCTCGCGCGCACGGCCGAATGCGTCCAATTCCCGCGCCTCTGATCGGGCCAATGGCGTATCGCTTTGATCTCAAGCGCGTGCTGCATTTTTCCAGCGATCCCCAAACGGCAGCGCTTTTGTTGATCTAAGGGATTAAAGGGAAGGGGGCGCCCTACCTATTGTCAATGCCACTGGTGGTGGGCCAACCTGGCAGTCGAGCAGAAAAACGCATGCGTACTAATAGCATCAGCCCCCGACATTTTTAAAGGGAAATGAGTATATAGCTTGTTAGTAGATTGGCTACGTAGCGCGACCTACACTCTGAGCAGGTTCCTAAACTCACCGAAGAGCTTGTCGCGGAACCATAGCTGGCCACCGCAGTTGCTAAACGGGGCGAGGGTTAATCGTCGAACTGGAAAATCGCATAATTGAAACAACGTATACAGTATAACAGCAACCTATAACAGTATAACGGAAGACCGTCTAACACGAAATTCGTATAATGGAAAATCGTCTAATGTCCGTGCCTCGCTCACGCTGCCGTTCTCGCTGCGGCTATACATGTAACATCAGAAACCGCAGGTATATTATTGTCCAGTTAGACGTTTGTCCATTATAGGATTATCCATTATACGATATTCCGTTTACATGATTTTCCATTATACGATATAGGGCAGTGACACAACTTGTATTATTGTATATAATTCTATGCTGGAGCCAATAACTGTGATAGCTGCAAGGGTCACTGGAGGGGAAAAAGAAGGGCGTCTTACTGAAGACAATGCTGTTATAAGAGTGGATTTCTTAGGACTATAACGCGCGGTTTTTTTCGATTTTTTGGCAGTTGCCGACATTTTTAAGCAAGTGGAATCTTTATTTTCCAATTACAACCTCGCAGCATAAGAGATTGGAGAAAACAACGTTTTTTTAAGCCTATGAAATCCTCTCTCAAACCACTGCCTTGACTAGAAGTGCCGTTGTTAAACCCTCCATTTTAATCTAGTGCTCCTTGCAGCTATATCTCTTGTAGCCAATATGACGTCACATAACGCTGCTCTATAGCGTTTCAATAATTTTCCAGATTTTTTTTTAGGCAGATACTAGACAATTATCCCATTAGACGATTTTCCAGTTAGACTTTCGTCCGACGCCCCTGCTAAACGCATGATGAATTTTGCGAGCCCTCGGCGTGACGTCATCAGTGCAGCATCGGACTCATCGACTCCAGGAAGCTGTTTGTCGGCTGAATGCCTCAACTAAAGATGGCGGACTGGTAGTTGTTGTTTGCTGGGATTTGTATGTAGGCCTAAACGTAATTAACAAATTATGGAGATTGTCGTTGCACGAAGCATCCCCCACTAAAGCCCAAACCAGACAGAAAAAAATTTCGAGTGAAGCCATGAAATACTACGAGCCTGCAAGGTCTCAATTGCTTGCACTAAAGTAGTGAATGTGCCGTTTATTGACAGACTAGTTGTGGTGCCCGTGCGCATGCTGCGCACCCCCTCCCTCACCCCGCCTCCCTCCACGTGTTTGGTCTTGGTTTTAAATTTATCAAACCGAAGACCAAAAATGTGAATAGCTCTCCCACATATGCTCTCTCCCCCACAATTACTTTAACCCCAATCCCCACACTCCTGTCCCCTCCCCCCATACACGCTTGCCCGCCTTCCCCCTACCCAAAAACGTCGCCCCATGACATTCTTCCTTTGGTGCAGCCCCGGAAAAGTCGCATGCGTATGTTTGACTGAAGGCTAAAAAAAGCCCTGAGAAATCCTGCATTCAGTAAGCAAGTAGCCCTATGTTTAAGTTAATCCTTTGAAACAATTCACCTCGGTACCGTGCATGGCGACATTGTTCCAAGCAACGATTGTTGCCGCCCACTTAAAAACAATTTAACTCCTTTATGGAAGTGAACATTTAGGAAATAATGCGCCTCTCCATCGTGTCAGGCTGCCAACTCGAAATTAAGAACCAATCGTCGTTTGTTTTAAAGTTGTCTGGTTTAGTAGACACGGGTTGTTTTTTTTTTTTTTTGCTCAAACGCCGACAATGGGACATTGAGATTGAGAAGTTGATTGAGAAGTTTCAGCACTTTTTGCAGATAATATAAAGAAACAGCCAGTATTGTGCACAGTATCGTGGGACAGTCCACGCGACTAAAACTTTGTTGGCCGCTTTGGTACCACAACAATACCAAAAAACGAACCCAAAAAAGTGCGGCAGGTCTGGTAAGTGGCGCCATCTCTTCGAAAACTTTGGAAAAAGTGTTATAACCCGAACTTGTAGTCCAAGGCCGTCAATAGGCGGTGACGTGGCAGGTTTAGTAAGTGGCGCCATCTGTTAGAAGACGTTGGAAAAGTGTCCCAACCCGAATTTGAAGGCGAATCCCGTCAACAGATGGCACTACAGGATGAGGTACTTGATTGTACGACGGAATGGCGTGGCCGGTGACTTGGCCGCCTGCTCCGTATTATATATGTAGATTTTGACGTCTTTGATGAACCACCCTGCGACGCCATGCATCCAGCTGATATTTTTCCCCCGTAAACAGTTCAGATTAGTGGGTTGTTATTGTCAGTTTCGTGTGGTTTTGTTGTTATTGTCAGTTAGGTTAGGTTAGGAACTGGCTTCGGCATTTCACTTAAGGTAATGAACTAGTTGGGGTTTGGCGTTTCACTTGCTGGACTTGCCCAGTTTCATGCTTTCCTGCGGGCGCCGCCTGCCTCGAGACTGCCTGCCGGCAACAACATGACGTCACGCCTACCTCGCGTAGTGCTAACTTTGGACCTTCACGACGCCCCCGCGTAGAATTGGAAGACGTAAGATAGATGCGATATCTAGTTAATTTTCTAATGTGTGGTTGTAAGCATACGTTCTTCAAACAATTCCGTTTTAACATTGGCCGCCTTTTTTTCCCATTGAGGCATCAATCTACTCCGTTCTAAAACTATTGATGCGTGACGTCAGTTTCAGTGGAAGTGGACGGTTTTGGTGTATGTCGGTATTTGAGCTTAGGGCTCAGTTTAGAAAAGGTATCTCTGTTAGGGAATCTGTGTAAAGGAACTTCGGAGTAAAGAAATTACAACAGCACGACATCGAAAATCGTACGTAAAAAATACCTAAGATTCAGTAAGCCTTTATTATGGATTTATGTAACACTGAGATTATTCGAACGGGACTCAAATCAAGGAATTCCAGGACACTACTCACACCAGTGCGCACCCTGCAATATTACGGGGAATGGGGTGCGAGGTTCAAAGTGCGTTCCGAGAATTCAGATAAAATAATTCTATGGAGCGTGGGGGGGGGGGGGGCTTAAGGTCCATCAGAAATATGAAAACTGGCTTTTTAAACGTTTCAATTGCGCTAAAATTGCCGAAAACGTGCTGTTTTACGCCTAATATTTTCAGCAATTTTAGTGAGTTTGAAACGTTTAAAAAGGCAGTTTTCAGAATTTGTTTCAGTTGGAAAAAATGCCTTTATTTATCTATTTTACTATAGTTATCCAGGCTAGAAGGTTCAGAGGGTATTGTCCGATAGGTCGTTGGTTCCTCTCCCAGTCATGTCATAGCTTTAGTTCGAAATTAAAGCTCACCGAAACATAGCGATTTTTAAGATATAATTTTCACCATTTTTCTTTGTTTCCTTTACTCCTTTGAAATGTGTAGTGATTTGTGCTTATTAATTTCAAATGTCACTTTATAGTTCAAGATATATTTTTAATCATGGTTTTTTTTTTGCCTTCTGTCATCTGAAGCAAACTAATATTAATATTGTTAGGCAGTTAAGAAGCAAAAACTCGTCCAATAGGGGGATGGGCCCACACTGGAATTCAAACTGGGGTCCCTCCAATCGTGGCAGAGGACGAAAAAAATGGCCGAATAGCTCCAACCTGTATGCTGCCGCAGTAGCCTGGTATAGTATCGTCACAAGGCCAGTCTTTAATGCAGACTGCTTGCTTTGTTTACCCTTTATACCTTGTGATTTATTCATTATTTTCTGGTAGTATCCCATCTTGCCAATATATAGACAGGCCATGCAGGGAATTTTTAGGGCCCCCTTCCAGTCGCTGGCGAGATCGAGCGGCTAGCCTGAGCTCCCCCACCACTCATCCACCATGAGTACATTAGTAATCACTATCAATTAATTGTTTCAACTCCAGAAGAACTTACTGCAGCCATCATCGGAATAGTATACTAGACTAACTAAGGACCGTAGAAATCAAATCCACTCTCCCGTGATTTAAGCCCTTTGCATCAATCAAGAAATTAAAAATCAGGTCGAATTACGGCCTTTTCAACTGCTAAGACTATCTTGGAACAGAGAGTAACAATTTTGCCACAGGGCCGGATTAAACCTCGCAGAGGCCTGGTGTTTAAGGTTTATTGTGGCCCTATTTTCCCGGCCCAATCTAGTAAGAATAGGAGTTTTCTTTTTTTGAACAATAATTTTTTTTTGTAAAAATAGTAAAGGTAAAATTTTTTTTTTATTTAAAATGGTACCTTATTTTATTTTCCCGTATCTGTTAGGTACCCTTGAGGCCCTGTTTGGCCTGTGGCCCGGTGCTTCAGCACCCAAAGTACCCCCCTTAATCCGACTCTGTTTGCCAGGAATACCTAGTATCTTTTATATGCCACAGTCGACAATGTGAACGGTCCTGCTATTCCAAGACCCTTCACCTCAGAACGCACAAGGTGGATTGATGCCACCATATACAGGAGAAGAAAGAACTGAACCCGGTAATTCCGGCGTATGAGACAGTCGTGCTAACCGGGGGTGGGGGTTTCTTCCAAACTTTCTGCATATTGTTTTTCCACTGACTTGATTTTACCTCCACCACTTACGCCATAATGCAGCTCGACAGCTTACGCACATGCGCACAAGCAAAACCAGACTGGAGCCAGTGACGTTACATGAAATATTGGTGCGAAAACGACTTAAGTAGCTAGGGAAAGGACCGACCTTGGCTTTGACTCTGACCAACAACAAGCTGAGCGATCTCTAGGACGTCATTGGTCCGCTGAGACAATCCATTTTATTTGAAACTTGAATTAATACTTAATCCATTTGTTGATGGTTACTTGCCCAAAACTGAAGACATAAATATTTCTACACACAAAAAAAGGAGTGCGATAAATCCATCCATCCCAAACGCCGTCTGAAGTCGGGCTGTAAAAGATCTCGCTGACCCTAATGTTCGCTGACACATTTTCAGTGGCTCCCTAAGCTGAACCTAGATGGCTCTAAATAGTGGTGAGCCGACCCGCGTGCCTTTCTGCGAGCAACACGTGCATCGCCCGAAAAGAGACTAATCCCGCAGCCGCGTGTCGTGTGAAAGTCTCGCTGCGCATGCGTTCCAACGTCTAACGTCAACAGTCGAACAATAGCGCATGCGCAAACAGAGCGAAAGAGCAACGCACTCTAGTGGCAGGTTTGTCAACAGTAAAGACATATTGTGCGCGACATAAGAGACAAAAAAAAAATAAGAATGGAAAGAAGCAGAAAAGGTCTAGTGTACCCTAGCCGTGCTTCGGCAGGAGGAAGGGGAAAAAACCTTATGTTTAGAAAAACAAATTGTAACAAACACAAACTGTGTAAGAAAACAAAAACGAACTCTCGATGTTAAAAGTAAGGTTAACTCAACCGAAATCAAAACAGGACATGAACACAATAAGCTTCCCTCTCAGGTTTAAGATTCCATAATGTTGCTATGGTGTTAGGTCCAAGTGAAACCTTACTATTCCAATTCAGTCACTATGTGGTTGTGAAGGTAATAGATTTGAATTTCCGCCCCTGACAACAGGATACTACACCACAAGGCCATGGAACAGGACACTAATTTTAATTTCCGAGGGGGAATTCCCATCTTGGTTACCTAATAACTAACAAAACAAAATACAAAGAGTAATGAGTCTTATGAGAACAATTCTGCACCTTATGGAACCCACACTTACAAATAAAAATGCAATGCAATCATTTCTTTAAAACACTACAGAGTTATTAATAATTTCCTAGCCACCATCTGGAATTGGAGGCCTGGCTGACCACTGATCTTTAAATACGGTTTAGTGACAAAGATGTGAAGATTTTTTGCCAATTTTCCATTTGGTGGAATTTTTTTTACTATATTCATTACCCTTTGACGATTTACAGACATTGTGAATACAGTAAAAAATTTACAGCAAAAAAGGAGGGGAAGAGGCCGAGGAGGAAGAGAAGGTGCGAGTAAAATTTATAGATCAGTCTACTAATGAATCAAATATTGCATACACGTTACTTTCCCAAGGAATAATTACTTCAATAAACCACAAGTATGCGCCAAAATGTCGGTGGAAATTTTCGAACACCGGGACTAATGAAATATTCCAAACGCGACTGACTCACTTAAGAACACCTTACACTATGGCCGGGAAACAATCACGGGGATTAACTTGCAGTAGGGATGGGGGTGGGGGGCAAAAAAGAGGGGAAGTGGAGGGCGAATAAAATTGAAGGATCTGTCTTCTAATGACTGAAATATTGCATACGTGATTTACTTTCCTAAGAACACCAAACACCAGGGAAGGCCAAGACTGAGAGACTCAATCTACCGTGCAGCATGCACGGGTCCTGCTAGTTGTTCTCATAAGACTCATTATTCATTGTATATTGTGTTTTATTTGTTATTAGGTAACCAAGAGGGGAAATTACCCCTCTAAAATTAAAATTAGTGTCCCGTTTCATGGCCTTGTGGTGTAGTATCCTGCAAGTGTGGATATTCAAATACCTTACTATTCATTTCTTCCTTTTGAGGGGGGGGGGGGGGTTATCCCTCCTGAATGTGATTGGTGTCATCGGCCACTCACGGTCCGTCACGTTCTTGCAGATTTTCACCATCTTCATGGTGTTGGTCGGCGTTCGACCTCCCGCGAGACATTGCGTGTCAAATGGGTGATGATTCTGTCCTCCTGTCCGGGGTTACGATTTTGCAGGAAGTACAAATAAACGATACGGTCTAGATTTGGAGTTTGGTTAACATCTCCTGCGGCACAGTGGCAACCCGGACCACTGTACTGTGACTGAGGTTGGCGCTAATGACGTAAAACTGTCGAAACGCCATTAAACCTCATCCCCCTCTCTTACTACTCTATTAAAGCATAAATAAAATAAAATAAACACGTAAATAAAATTAAACAATTGCATCCGCAAAAAGAAACACTGCTCATTAAAAAATAGGGGAAGTAGTGTTATTTAATGCATTATGTGAGTTTTCAGTACAGCTGCCAACAAATTATAGAGTCCAATTTTCAAATATTTCGAAGCCTTAAAGGTACATCCGGCCTGCCTTATAACAGCCACGCGCTGATCGCCATCCACGTATATAGCATCGCCTAGGTCAAAGCGAAGAACGCAGCTACCGTCTCAGTTAGCATTGCGCTTAATAGACGAATGCATTAATTCTGTCGTCACAAACCGGAATGATTCTCGTATTTTAACATCACAATTTATAATTTTCTAGGATACCGTCTGATAATTTTGCTTCGGCGATCTATTGAAATAATTAATTTTAAATTTTACCGCATTAGTCTTTTTGATTTTTGATGCCATGGTAATTATTAAAAAAAATTAGTACATGCACACACAGAGATGAAACGTCATGGTTTTTCTAAGCGCACAAAGTATCATATACGTGCGTCCCGCAGGAAATATAGTTACCAATTATTCAACAGAAAATCTCCTAGACTCCACATTTTAAAACGGATTTTTAAAGGTGCTGACCTCCGTCCCCCACCAATCAGCGGTACCGCAGAACAAAACAGGGATGTGATGGGCTTAAAGATTGAATAAGGTTGTAAAATCTAGTTTTAAATGGATTTTTAATGGCACCCCCGCTATTTAGTTTTAACCACTATTCCAAAGAGTGTTTTCTCTGCATATGTCCCCCCCCTCCCCCCTCCCCCCAATTAAACTTACGCGAATTAAATATAGTGTGCCGGCCGGTACTTATATAGCGTGCACAAACCCTTGAGAGGGCATGGGCAACCTTTTAGTAGGGGAATTGTAAGTTTTTTTTTTTGGG